>PVIA01001472.1:0-277430 GCA_004024845.1 Tonatia bakeri
TTTTTTTTTTTTTACCTCACTTATGGAAAGCTGCCTTTCCCAGGAGCTTTCCTTGTATACTGAGTTTACCTCTGTCATGGTCCTTAACACCTGACTACATATATTTCTTTGCACTAGAATTAGCACAATGCCAGGCACATGCCAGATGGTCGAGGAATGCTGGTTAGGTGAAGAAATGGCTCACTACATAAATGGGTATTGTTCTATCTCCTCTTAATCAGTTTTTGTTTTCTAGTTGGTTGATTTATTTCACCCTTGTTTCGCCTGTTGGTTATCATCATTGTGCCCTTTAACCCTCTTTGTAAACCATCAGTTATATGATTCCTAGGCTTGCTTGGGTGTTGCCAGAGAAACTGAAGTAAGTACATAAAAAGTTAGGTCAACAATTTTTCAAGAAGAAATATGATATCAATGTTATTGTATTTTAGGGGATTAATAAAAATTTGCTTAATGAATGAATAAAAGGGAAACATAAAATTTTCTCAGTGACATGGATAAATGGGCAGGGGCAGAACCCAAAGTAAATTTTGGTCCCCAACTGTAACAGAAGCAGAAGTTAACTAACTATTAACAGAGGCTACATAATTCTCCAAAGGCCTGTTTGCAAATCAGAGTAATTAGGGAAACCTAAATAAAACTTAGCTAGTCCTCTAATAGCTAACATTAAAGTTGGGAAATATTTTTAATGGAAATTTTATTTACAAATTTAAAAACATTTGTATATATTAAAATATATATTTACTTTTATATTATGCATTGCATATTTATATTATATATTATATAATGTAATATGAGGCCATTAAAATACTAGTAAATATTTCATTCATATGTAATAAATTAAGTCATTGATTTTCAATCAGTGCAATGTGGCAATGCGTCTCAAGAATTTTTAAAACATGCAATACCTGACTATTTAGTCAGGAGCACTGACCTTTTATCCCTTAGACTGTCAAATAAAAAAATGACAGCAGCTAACACAATAGCCATTGGCTGAGAATGAATCAAAATTATACCTATTTTTTGTCAAATCGGCAAAAATATATTTTCTGGTGTGTTGCAGAATTTTAGTAATTAGTTTATAGGTGCCATAATATGAAAAAGGTTGAAAATCACTGCATCAAGTGAGTGAATAAGTTTTATAAAATGTGCTTCTGTGTTTGTTAAAAGAAAGTAAACATCTTTAATTCATATATGCATAAGACACTCTCTGGAAAGATGTATATCAAAATGTTATTGTGGTCCCTCCAGACAATTAGATTAAAGGTGATTTTCACTTTCTTTTTTTCTATTATTTTATCTGCATATTCAAAAAGGAAATAATAAATTTGAAATATTAAAAAATAAAATAGGACATTTGTTCTCAATAATTTGTAGTGGGAGACAAAAAGAAGATGATCCATTACTCTGGAATGATATCCCTACACTTCTGTCAGGTAAAATATCACATAATCTACTTACCTGATTTTCAAGTGCTCGAGAAAGTGGAATCAATTATTTTGCAATTTGCTCATGTCAGTTCACCTGACTCCAAAACCAATGCATATAATCTCTACATATATGGAAATCCTCATTTACCAGGAAAATCTTTCCTGCGTGGCCACTTCCTCATTCAAATCATAAAAATTGTAGTCGTGTTTAAAATTGTTCTCACGTGCTGACTTGCTGGTTTTGTTATGTTAATCGTTTACTTCCCACTAAATGTGAGCCACACCAAGATGCAAGAGCGGCTGCGATGACCTGTATCACGTCTGATGATCTGTACTGCTTCTGCCCTCTGCTTTCATTTGTCATGTCTTTTCTTGAAAAAGGAAAGGAATGAAAATGACTGACGTACAGTTATAGCGTTGCTCAACATTTTCACATAAATAATAAGGATCATAGAAAGGCAACTTAATTATTTTCCTCTAAGAAGTTGTATATAGGGTCTACACCATGAGATGGGGAGCTGAAAATCAGGGCTGGAGACAGAATCACTTTGACTAATTTAAAGTTGAGAATGAGTGATTATCCACACTTCCAGAAGAAATCTGAAAAGAAAAAGAGCAAGATGGGAAGCAGATGAAGATTGGTGAGGAAAATACAAAAGTATAGTTAGATGTTTGAGTTTGTTTAACAAATTTTCTGAATAATATGATTATTGAAATATGTATGCATGTTAGAAGGTATACAGTGGTTTACTATCACTTGTTATTAATGATCTTTCGTGTTGTGAAAAGGCCAAAAATGATTCAATTATATGTTTATTTCCCTCCTTTGGGGTCTCCAAATCAGGAAAAGCATTTTTGTTTGTTTGTTTATTTTGGTAAACAACTCTAAGCTTAAGTTTCATATGGGGACAACTGGAATCCACATTGGATTTCTAGGTTTTATAAGGAAATTGTCTCGTACACAATCAAAGAAGCCAAGTTATATTATACAAATTAGATGTCACCACAAATTTTAGTCAGCCCAATTCATCCCTCGGATGTTGATGTCCTCCTTGATCCTCTACTATTAATATAACCATTTGAAAATTATAAATCATAGTATTTATTATTCATTGAGCTAGCCATCACTAATTATTTAATTTATTAATTATTTTTGTACAATACAGTAATACTATTACACAACTAATAATTATATAGAGTAAAAATTCAGGCCCTATGCAATTTCTTGATTCTGTATTTTTCATTTATTATAATCCTATATTTGTTCAATGTCTTTCAGCAAACTTAACACATATTAAACTAAGTTAAATATCTACTTTTAACATATTTTATCCCTAATTAAATCAGTTATTTATTTTGCAGAATATGGTGATTCTGAGCTGCTAAAATTCACTAATTATATTTTTAAATGTCAGCATATTTTTAAAGTAAAATTAATTTAAAATTACCAGTTCTAACACTAGTGTATTTTTTTTTTGTAGGGGCAAATTATCTGGGGATGGGAGGAATAATCCAAAGGAAGCCTGAGGCATGCGTGGTTAAGTATTTTTAATAAGAATATGGAAAACAAGGTATGAGAGATTAACCCACCAAAAATAATGTGAAGATTAAGTGGCCGAACGGGGACCTGAACCCAGAGAATGTCCGACCTCTTAACCATCTGCTGCACTGTCTCTGCTATTTGGAACAGGCACTACCAAATTCAACAAGTAACTAAACAAATGTGCACTCTCCCTTGTAGTGTGTGTGAGTTCCCATGACCCCACGCCTTCACTAATACTTGGTATCATAAAATGTTTGAATACTTTCTGATTTAAACAGCAAAAAGTAGTATCTTGTTATTTTAGTTTGCATTTCCTAGATTTCTGACAATGTTAAACAGCTTCTTATAGTTTATCAGACATTTGCATTTTCTTTTTAGGAATTTATTATAAATATCTTAAAACCGAAGGATTAGATGTAAAGCTGAAATAAATCCCATCCCTCTCTCTTTCACCACACACCCTCACACACTGAGGTAATATGTTCATA
Organism: Tonatia bakeri; assembly: GCA_004024845.1. NCBI lineage: Eukaryota > Metazoa > Chordata > Mammalia > Chiroptera > Phyllostomidae > Tonatia > Tonatia bakeri. Next base: position 3,459 of record PVIA01001472.1, read on the forward strand.
TATGTTTAAACATAAATATATACATATAATTACATGAAACTACATAATCAGTATGTACAACCACATAAAACAAACAAATGCTTTACAGACTTCCAGTGTGGCCTCAGTGCTAATGAACAACACATTCTGCACCGGTGACTGTCAGCTGGTCCGCATCTAGCTTCATTGCCTGTGTTTCTGTGCCCTGCCCAGGGAGAATGACCTCTGTGGACCGCATCATGTTGGCTCCTTTGCCCTTTGGCTTCTAGTTCAAGGGTAGGACCTGCAGGAAATCAGACAGCAGCAGGAGAGACAAGTTCAGGATGTATCTCTTTTCTCCTGCTGTCACACAGCTGCCACATTGTGATTGTTGTAGTTGTTTCCTACTCATGGTCACAACTCCCAATGGGCAGACCACTCTCCCAGGATTCAGGTGGTGCAGTTTTCTCTTCTTGCCCTTTGAGGTCCAGGTCTTGTCATAGCTTCCCACCATTCTACCTTATGTGTGTTTCCTATCCTTCATCAGCCCTCATCACTCTGGCCACCCTTCTGGAAACAGTCCTTTCACTAAAATAGTCTCAGTTAAGTGATTTTGAGTATCTCATCTGTTTTTTTTGCCAGAACATTACCAGGCACAACTTTTGTTTAGAGCGGTAATGACATCGTGATCTGCATAAGAGTAGCTAGAAGAATCCCTTTCTTGATTTTGGTCCACATATTCTTCTTTAGGAAATTAGATTCTGCATAATCTACTCATTCCGCATTGACAAGATCTAGGCCAGTCAGCACTACTGAGCATCTCATAGCTATGATTCTCTCTAGCAAGAGTACAATTTGAAGTTCAATTTGACGTCTTGATAATATCACTAATTGTTTTGTGCAGGATATGTGAAAGTAGATAGAATAACTTAACAAACAAACATATACCCATACTTACACCCAATACTCAATTTCAATAATTATCAACACATGACCAGTCTTATTTCATCTATACCTCCACCCACAGGCTCTCTTTCTATATTATTTTGAAGAAATCTTAGAGATTGTATTACTTCCTCCATAAATATTTTCGTAGGTGTCCTTAATATCATCAGATATATAGTGTTCAGATTTCCAACTGTCTTATATTACACTCTTAATAGTTTTAATTGTGAGTTCAGTTGGTTATCATGTCTTTTAATTCTCCTTTAATTCACTGGTTCCTCACTCATTTCTCTTTTTACCCTTGTAATTTGTTTGTTGAAGACATAGGGTCAATGGTTTAAAGAATTTTTCACAATTTGAAATTCGTTGTTTGCATCTCCATGGTGTTTTGTAACATGTCTCTGTGAACACTGCATTTCCTATAAGTTAGTAGCTAGAAAATGATAAGGATTTTATCAGTTTTAGGTTAGTTGTGTGTGTCTTTTTAAAGACCATTAAAAAATAGTGTACTCTTCCATTAAACATCTAACCTCTACTGGCCTCTTTTTACTGATGTCAGTAGCCACTTATTCTCAAAGTCTGGGCTCACTTGGAGCTGCAAAATAATGGTATCTCTATTAGATTATTTCTTCTTCATTTATTGCCCAGAATACTTTTGTTAAAAACTTTTTCCCTTACCCACTGTTTGGGTATCCATTGGTGCAGTTCACACCGTAAAGGCAGAAGATATGTTTAATTTCCTTGATTTCTTTACTATTTTAAAAATATTCAGCTGGTTTATTATATCCTTCAGTGATGACCAATTATCTTTTTAAAATATAATTATAAATTCATGAATTTAAACATATTGATATGTTTCTATTGTTATCCTTAATGAAAGTCAAGCTGTTCCATCTTTAGCCATTGGGAGCATCTTCAAACTTGCTACATGTCTTACTGACAGAACTCTAATAGTCTTTGTTAGCTTTCTTGTTGTCTGGTATTCAAAATTCATGCTGTACATTTCTAGTCCCAGATCTGGAATCAGCCTCTTCTTCCAGGATCCTATTTCTTTTCCTTTTATTTTTTAACTGGAAAATGATTTTTCAAAACCAGAATAGGGGTACTTGGGGTCTTTGTTGCTACTGGTTTGCTGTTTTTTTCTTTCTATTGTCTGATTTTAGGAAAAAGTTTAAAATACACAATGAATTCTTGTTTATACCACCAATGCTAATTTAGATATACTTTTGAATCACTTCTTTCCTGCACAGAGAAAGTCTCAAGTTCACTAAGAATGAGAATTAGAACATTATTTATTTTTGTTTTTACTGTTAAAATGCATATGTAACATTTTCAGAATACCCATATTATTGGTAGCAGCGTTACCTGAAACAGTTCTATTATTATTTTGTTTCCAGTTCTTTCCATCTTAAGTTATAACTGAATCAAATTATTATGTTTTGAAGTCACTTGGAATTGTGCCTCTCTTTGTAATTATGTCAAAAACTATATTCCCATTCAAGTTCAGTTGTTTCATTTTATATTCAAAATTTTTCAAATTTCTTTGTTAAAATTTAACTTAACTTCATAATTATGCAAAATATTTACACTCTTCAAAATTGATTCACCAATCCTTGTGTTGATATTTCTTCAGTGATTTGGATTATCTGAAGCTTACTCCCTAATAGATTTCTCAGGAAGGGCCCTTATTTCTTAAAATCCTGGATGTCATACAAACTTATGACTTTTATAATAAAGAGAGATTATGTGACATTTTATCCTAATACCTTGAGTACTGAACAATACCCCTTACAGAACAGAACCCTGAAAACCACCTCTTCTTGTATACATATGGCACATTCCTGGTACATCTAACAAGGCCCCTTTTTTTTTTAAAGATTTTATTTAGTTATTTATTTAGAGAAAGGGGAAGGGAGAGAGAAAGAGAGGGAGAGAAACATCAATGTGTGGTTGTCTCTCACATGGCCCCCACTGGGGACCTGGCCTGCAACCCAGGCATGTGCCCTGACTGGGAATCGTACCGGCGACCCTTTGGTCACAGCTCGAGCTCCATCCACTGAGCTACACCAGCCAGGGCAAGGCTCCCTTTCTTAACCAGGGACTTTCTTGTTAGGAGTTTTAGCAGTTTTTTTCTAATTCTCACATCCTTCTTATATTTACTTGCATTAGATCTCAACATATATGTCCATAATTCTTCACATATCCTTGAAATTTAAAAATGTTAAAATCTAGTGAATTGTTATATAGAATTGTTATTCTCTTAAAAGTATATTTGAAAGGCCATATTTTAATATGTGTAAGCAGTATATAATGTATGAGTATGTGTTATAAATAATTAGGGATATATAGTCAAATTACAAATGAGTATTTCTGAAATATGTGTGTGTGGGTTGCTCAGGGGAGAAAGAAGTATAGAAGACTCAATTTTGGGTATACTATGTTTAAGTGAAACTATTCTATAAGCAATTATAAATGCATACATGCACTCTACATGTTATATAATTTGACTGTACATCCTTGATGGTATATCACCTAAAGACACATACACAGACAAATCTATAGCAGTTTTCTCAGTCTGAATCATAAAAAGGGTCAGAGATTCCACAGAGATCAGTAGTTTTAATTATTTCAGTCAAGACACTGTGTCAATAAATAGAATCAAATTACAATTTGCTTCCACATATACTACATATCTCCCTTTAAATGTTGTTAGTTATTTAAAAATGCCTCTAAAATATTTTCACTTAATTATACCCAAAATGAGTCCAACTTTCTCTTTCACCATTCCCTTCAATCATCAGCAATCCACACATATTCCAAAATAGCACCCAAAACAACTTTCCTTCCTATTTCTCATTTCTTCAGCGTCATCTGTGATCCTTCCCTCTCCTCTCCTGTGTTTTCCACATCCCATCTGTCGTACATCCCTTGGGAGGACTGCGTGGATTCACTCCTCCGTCTCCGGTTCCACTATACAGTCGCTAATATGCAGCATTTTTAGCACCAAAACCATGTTGTATTTATTGCTGAAATGAGACTGGGTTTGAAACCACAGAGGCCTGGGTTCAAATTTCAACTTTGCCAATTATTATTTTTGTGCTTGTATTAATAGATTAGTCTCTCTGCTATTGAGTTTTCTCATCAGAAAACCTAAGCAACATTAATTCCTCTGAAGGCTGCTGTGAGTACCAGGGAAACGGAGGTCCTGACAAGCGCACTGTGTCTGGGACATGGTAGATGTCTGTTAATGTGGAATGATTTATTCCTGGGCTCTTATCATCAGGCCTTGCTTGATACCAAATACTCTGCTTTCTTTCCGTTTTGAAATTAAATTATTGGCATGATAATGGTTAATAAGATTATATAGGGTTCAAGTGTACAGTTCTGTGATACATCATCTGTATATTGCATCGTGTGCACACCACCCAAAGTCAGATCTTCTTCCTCACTGTCTGTTTGATCCCCTTTACCCTTTACTACTCCCCCACCCCACTTCCCTCTGGTAACAATACTACTGCCTGTGTCTATAAGTCTTGTTTGTTTGTTGCTCTTGTTTGTTCATTTGTTGCTTTTGGATCTTGAGAATACCAGCTAAGTGAAATAAGTCAGACAAAAAAAAAATTAAGAATTGTGTGATTTGACTCATATGTCAGATATAAACCTGAATGCTTAAAAAAAAAAAAAAAACAATGCCTGACACTTAACCAGTAGGCATGACCTGACTCTAAGAACTCTGTGTATCCATTTTCACTGTAACTTGGATGAATCAGTCCATTCCACGCTATCTCCTCTCTCCTTTGATTATGTGCCCTGAATCTGAACTGACCTTTTATGTCTTTCCCTCACCCTATTTTTACATTGTCTCTCATTACAGTGAAAGGATCTTGGTTTTACTTGCAGTTCCCATGTCCCTCAGTGTGTAAGCTGCTTAGTGATCCAGTCCCTTTCAGACCAGGACAGTATCTCTTCTAAAGGCTAAGTCTTTATTCTCACTCCTGTTGGTGGATATTTCTGATTTGGACCACCAGTGCTGCTTACCTGCACACTCAGGTCATTAAGTATCATCTGATCCTTGTTTCCTCACTAACTCATTCAGTCCGTGTTGAATTGCCTTGATGCTAACTACAACCCTTCCACATTATGCTCTTACCAATTTACCATCAACTGTGTCCTGAACCGATCCCTTTTTATGTGTATGTACTGCCTTTGCCAAAACACTCCCCATTTCTCTCTTGGTTAGCCTGACTTCCCTCATAATGGACTTTCTCTCACCAGTCCTGACACATAAGCATTTATACTCCACATAATAACCAAAGCAATCTTTTTAAATGGGGATGTTCCCCATTTAAACCCTTCATTAGTTTTCTGTTGCTCTTAGGGCAAAATCCAAACCGATTCACATGACTCAAAAACCCTGTATATTCGGGCCTCACCCTACTTCCCTGGGTTTGTTTTTACCATTTCCCCACATTTCCCCACCCCACATCTTCTGCACTGCATGTTCTAGGTGCTCTGAACTCCTTCTGGCTCCTCCTGTGAGCATGCTCCCTCTTCTCGGGGCCTTTGAACCTGTTAGTCTTCCCTCTGTTAGGAAACACTTCCTCCCATCGGGGCCCCTTCTCCTAAATAACCCTCTTTTTTCCATTCTCAACCTAAACATCATTTGGTTTGGAAAAACCTTCTCTGACTCACCAATTCTTCTGCACCGTAGTTTATTTTTGATACTTTTATGGTTAGCACTAGTTAGTAAACTCTGAGGATAATGGCTGTGTGTGTCTTACTCAGCATTATATTTACATTGTCCCTCACAGTTCCAGGCACAAAATAGGCATATAGTAAATGCTTACTGAAAGGAGAATGGAAGAAAGAATGGAAGGAGAAAGGGCTGAAAGAAAGCAATGAAGGAAAGCAAGAAAAAAGGAGGGATGTAAAGAAGGCAGGGAGGCAGAGGGAGGGATGACTTTCACATCTAAACTATGGACTTTTCAAAGGAGGCAGGATTTATGCCTTACACTTCATTTGAATAACCCACAGACCCTATTAATTGATTGACAAAACCTCAAGAATACTTAGAGCCTTTATAGAGGTTCTCACTGCTAGAACCTTCTTCCTGTGTGTACCCCAAGCCTGATTCCCTGACTTTACTCTACATTTTACTCAAATGTGGACATCTCTTAGGCTTTCATTTTCACCACTTCCACTCCTATTTCCAGCACACTCTGTCACACCTTTTCTCTGTTTCTTACATGACATCAATTGGATTCTAAAAATACTGTATTAGTTTGCTATTGCTGTATAACAGTATACCACAGATTTGGCAGTTTAAAACAATTCTCATTTATTAGCAAACATTCTGTAATTCCAAAGTTCAAAATGGCACAGTTGAATGCGCTGTTTTGTGTCTCATGGGGCTGAAATCAAGGTATCGTCAGGGATGATTTTTCATCAGGAGGTTGTGGGGAAAATCTGGTTTGGGACTCATTCAGGTTTGGGGTAGGAATCAGTTCCCTATAGTTGGAGAAGTGGATCCCAGTATTCCTGCCAACTGTCAGCCAGGGGCTGCTCTCTGCTCTCTGCTCTCAGAGGATGCTCTCAGGTCCTTGTCACACAGTCCCCTTCATTATCAGCATCAGAGAATCTTCCCAGCATTGAATCCTGCTGTGCTTGGACCCTGACTTCCATGTTTCTGACCTCCAATACAGACAAGGATTTACATTACTAAACCAGGCCCATTCAGATAATCTCCCTGGTTTAAATTCAACTGATTTGGGACATTAATTACACCTACAAAATACCTTTTCTGCCATATAAGGTAACATAATTGCAGGAGTGATTTTCATTACATTTACAGGTTCCACCCCAACTCAAGGCCAGAGGAAATCACATAGGAGTAAGGGTCCATGGGGGATATCTTTAAATTCTGTCTCCCACAAATACTATGTGATTAATTGATTGGTGTTGATCTCTTTCACTTAGAATGAAAGGTTAATGAGGACTGGAATTTTTGTTTGTTTTGTTTATTGCTGTATACCATTTGTGCTTAGAATCATGTCTGGACTATCATAGATGCTCAATAAATATTTTTGAATGAATATTTCAGATACACAAATATGAAATTTTGCTATAAATTTGGAAGTATTTTGAGAAATGTTTGAGATGCAGAGATACAGTTCTAATATCTAACTGAATATTAGTTAAACTCATATATTTTTGTAATATATACTTCATGATCATTTTTTTTTGGAAAAAGGATAATCATGGTGTTGGTTTACGTGTTTCTTTTTTGTCCCCTTGAACATGAGCAGAGATATCCTAGCTGACAGCGAGACAATTCATAGCAGCTTTTACCGAATAGCAGTGTTATGTTTTCTTTGATCTTACTTCTAGACCTTGAAACGCCAGGAGGAGTTGACATTCTCTCTCTCTCTCCGTCTCTGCCTCTCTCTCTTTCTCACTCTTACTCTTTCCCTCTCCTTCACCCTCACCCTCCTCTCTCTCCACAAACTACCAGCACACTAGTAAAAACTGATTTAGCACGGCTTTAAGTCCGCGCAGTCTTCAAGCATTGAACTCCAGTCGGCCTAATGAAGGAATTAGTTATGCTTGTAGGGTGAGAAATCAGGTTTATATATAGCATTCTGACATAAAATAAAAAGTGAAGTTATAGCACAAGGTACTATAAAATGAAAGAAATATATTAAGGTGCACTGTTCTGGTAGAATAACACTTTCTACAAAAGAAAAGGAATATATTAAGAAATATGTACCTAAATATGAAGCAGTTATATACTGTTGTAGAAATAAGGTTTTCAAGAGTGTAAATCAATTTCTCCTTTCTCACATGCTTGCATTTTTTTCTATTCACAATTATTTTGAATTGTTATTTTGGATAGCACAACAATGGAGTGGTTTTTGTAAAAAGTGGACCATGTTGAATCAGAAGTTCTATATATAAGCAAATCAGTGCATGTTATATTATTGAAACACAGATTACTATACTATAATTGCTTTCTTACTATAATTGTATAATTGATGGCCAGACCACAACATTTAAATTGATTTTGTTTGGATTCAACTGAGTGCATAAAGAGCTGTAAGCAAATGCTTTAAAATCCTAGATCTGTTCTGCTATTTAAATGAAGCATAGCTACATTTGGAAGAGAGTTTAAGGTGGCAATATTTATTAAATTTTTAAATTCACATACTCTTTGATACAGCAATTCTAAGAATTTTACTTAAAATTTATGTACACGTGACTTAAAGTGTACTGTAAGATGAGAATACAGGGTCTGGCAGAAACAACTCCTGGTTGAGTGTGGTTGGTAGGATAATAATACAGGTGTAATAATTTATAGTTGTAATTTGAACACATCACCTAAAATGTCATATGGTATGCTTGAGTGTGATATTGTTATGTTACAGAATTGCATGCTTATGATTTTGTAATAGAAATTTTATAATAAAAAATGGATGTTATTTGTGCTGGATCCTATATATATTATACCACTATTTTTTAAGGATTTTATTTTTATTTATTTTTAGAGAGAGGGGAAGGGAGGGAGAAAGAGAAGGAAAGAAACATCAGTGTGTTGTTGCCTCTTTTACACCCCCTACTGGGGACCCAGCTTGCAACCCAGGCATGTGCTCTGACTGGGAATTGAACCAGTGACCCTTTGGTTCTCAGGCTGGCACTCAATCCACTGAGCCACACCAGCCAGGGCTTATACTGTGGTTTTCATTAAAAAAGTGAAAACAATAATTTTTTTTAAAAAATTGACTTTTAGAAAGAGAAAGAAAGATACATCGATTTCCTGTTCCACTTATTTATGCATTCATTGGTTGATTCTCATATGTGTTCTGACCAGGGATCAAACCTGCAAACTTGGCATATTGGGATGACACTCTAACCAGCTGAGCTACCCAGCCAGGCCTCAGAACTCTTTATTAGAGAATTAGATAGCTAAATTAGGAAGAAGCATAAAATGGAAGATAATTCCATATTCTAAAATCTGACAGTACAGCTGTATTTAGTGAAGTAAAACTTTATTCATCTTTATTAATAAACAAAAAACTATATTTAAAAAGAAAACTGTATACTCCCACATTTGTAAGACAAAAGTTATCTATCTACATAATTATTTTGCATAGGAACAAAATATTTAAGGATATTTATCAGATTTACTACTGGGTATATTGAAATAGGTAGAAAAGATTTCTACTTTTTATTTATGTTTATTTCTGTCATGTGGATTTTTGGTAAGCAAGACTTCTGTTTCCAACCTCAAAGTATTAATGGCTGTGGAAATTGCGCTCCCAGAAACAACAAGAAAAATGAACAAAATATTGAAACAATGGATTTCATACATTAGAGAAAAAGGAGCAAAGGACTGTGATACTTGAAAGGAGGGAAACAAGTGAGGTTGTCTTTATAATTGCCCCCAGCTTATCGCCTGAATACAGTTTCCAGGCTATATTTTAAAAAAAAGGAATCCAGACTGAGTTCAGTGGACTTGCTGGGTTTAGGAAACCAAGAGTTGTTCAGGGCAGCGGTGATTCCTGAGCCAGCACACACTGGAGCTTCAAGAGAGACAGATTAGAAAATCTTTAGAGAAAACATGATAGAACCACGGCCTTATCAAAGGTACATTATAATCAAATTGCTAAGAACCAGTGCTATAAAGAGAACTGAAACATTTAAAAAAGTATCTAAAAGTAAATTATATTATATATTAAGCATATGTTAAACACTAGAGCAACTACTAAAAATACTCAATAGAGAGCTATGGCTGATAAGACATTAATGGAGAGAAATGGAATCATAAAAAAAACCCCACAACCAATAGAAAGGTAGAAAAAAGGAATAAAGGGGAGATTGGACAAATAGAAAGTACATAGCAACATAGTGGCTTTACACCAAAGCATAAATATATTACATGACATTTTAATTAAAATGAACAGAATGTTAGCTTAAACAAAAAAGCAAGCCCCAACTATAAACCGTGTATAAAAAGGCCACTTTAAAGATACATAAGTTAACAATAAAAATATTAAAAAATACCATGTTAACATTAATCAAAGGAAAGCTGGAGTATTTATATTAATATTAGTAAAACTAGAGTTTAGATAAGGAATCTGAGCAAGCGATAAAAGATGTTACATAGAAAGCTCAATTCACCAATAAGACATAAAAAGTTTTAATATGCATGTGCCCACTAGTAGATTTTCAAAATACATGAAGCAAAATCTAACAGAGTTGGATTAAGTAAGAAATAGAAAATTTTATAATTATAGGTACAGACTCCAACACTCCTTCGTCAGTAAGTTATAGAAAAAGTAGAGAGGAAATTACTATGGACTTTAGAAGATTGAACTGTATCAAACTGATACTTATGAAACTCTCCACCCAATAACACTGGAATACACTTACTTCGAGTATATTTAGAACACTTACCAAGAATACTAAGTTGAATAAAAAAAAATCTCAACAAATTTCGAAACAAAATACATTCTCTGATGATAATTGAATTAGACTAAAAATCAATTGCATAACAATATCTACTAAATTCTTCAATATTTGTCAATTAAACAACATACTTCTTTCCCCCACCAGTTTTCTTGACATGTAATTGACATATACCATTGTGTAAGCTTAATGTACACAATGTGATGATTTCTGCAATAAAATTAGTTAACTGCATAAATTACTGCAATAGAGTCAGTTAACATGTCTATCACCTCACATAGCTACAATTTGTTTGTGGTCAGAATTTTTAATAATTACTCTTTTAGCAACTTTCAAGTATATAATACAATATTGTTAACGATCATTATCATGCTCTAAATTAATCTCTGATACTCATTTATCTTATAACTGGAAGGTTGTGCCTCTTGGCACCCATTTCCTCTACCCCTTGCTCCTGGTAACCACCAACCCATTCTCTGTTTCTATGAGGAATTTTTTTAAGATTTCAATGAGATTATACAGTATTTATCTTTCTCTCTCTGGCTTATTTCATTTAACATGTCTTCAAGTTTCATCAATATTGTCACATATAGTAGGAGTTCCTTCTATTTTTAATGAGTGAATAATATTCTATTATGTATTATTCTATTATAATATTCTATTATATACCACATTTTTATCCATTCATCTATTAACAGTTAGCTTGTTTCCAGCAGCATACTTCTTAATTTATCAATAGATTACAGAAGAAATCACAAGGGAAATGAAAAAATATTTTGGAATAACTGAAATAGAAAACACAACTATGGTAGCTATGAGAGTATACTTCTTGGAAAACTTTCCAGAAAGAACTATTGAAAATTGTGAAGGATCTGAGTTTTTGCCCTGCTTGCAAGTTAAATTAACTTACCACAGTTTCTAAAATGCTATGTTACAAACAAGGACTTTATTGCCCATGAAACAACGAGCAGCATGGATGTCAGCACATTTGCCCCAGTTCTTCTTGTCCACAAGTCCCAGGGGCTCCAAGCAGATGAACCCAGATGGACGCCAAAGATTGCTTCGCAGAAGAAGAACCCTGAGCTTAGGCCTTCATAATCTTTTCTGATGGGTCATAAGTATGACTCCCTTTTTCTCCAGATAGAAACATTATCCCTACCTTCCAAGGTTGTTTGCTATTCACATATTTTTTAAAAATAGTCCAGAATAATAAGCAGTCAGTATATTGTTTCAGAAAGTTTTAAGAAATGTGAGATGCCCATGGAAAATCATTCCTGATAATAACCTACTCTGAAGAGGATAATTTAATGACACCCTTGATCTGCCCCACCTTTGAGGTTACTGCAGCACTCCTACTCCCTATCAGCCTTGCTGTGCTTTTCTCAACGCTGCAACTCGTCTGAGGCTTTTCCTGCTCAGCCCTGCTTCCCGCCCTCTCTCCTTCCACAGGTGTCACATCGTTCTTTCCTGAAGCCCCTCCACACCTCTTCCTGTTCTCTCCCCTTTTTGTTCTTAATAGGTGTTTTTCCCTAGAAAAATGATTGTTTATCTAATTCTGTATTGACATTTGGTTCTTGGAGAATCTGAACTGACCAATAAATTCTAGCCATAGGCCAAGAAATTAGGCAATAAGACCAAGTTTGGAGGTTGAATCAGTCTCTCTCTAGTTGGAATGTGGTGCATAAAATAATAATTCCTGACAAAAAGTGAAAAAAGATAATGCATTAGTTGCTTAAAATTCACTGGTGGTGACCCTAGTGACTATTGCAGTTTAGGAGAACTCTTTGCTCAATATGATAACAAAGGCATTTGAAAGGTATTGAGAGAACAATCTCCACAAAGGCAGTGAAGTTGGCTGCTTATTAGTAAGTTGTATTGATTTCCTGCAGAGGAATAATGAGAAACTGAAGATAGACAACAGTTAAAAGTCAGGTGTGGAAGCCTTCTTTGTAAGCTATCAAATAGACCCTCACTTTTTGAAATGGAAGCACTGACACAATGAGGAACCACCCAGGACTCACAGTCATGGAGCTCCAGAGACATTGGGATGCTGAGGTAAGGTTTGTGCTCTAGTGTGGAAACTGGTATCCTTACATATGGGATGGGTGGTTTCACGGATTAGGGCTCTGCAGCTGACTCTAGACTACCAGAGATGCAGAGGTAGCCCACTCTACACCCTATTAAGAGTTCAAAGTTCTTCAAAGGGGAAGGCACTTTCTCTTAAGTCAACAAATACATATAGCTGGAAGCAGTACTAAGGTTCCTAGGCAATACTCTGCAATGATGAGGTGTCATCCTTCAGGTCCCAGTGTAGGTACTAAGGCAGAGACCTCTATATAGCTCTGAATTTCTAACAGAATGAATTTATGGATCTGAAAACTAAGGGGTTGAAGCAAGGGTGGTCCCACTTATCAACCAAGGACACACTGGAGGGCTTTGTGCTTCCCATCCCTGCAAGTCTGGGAATTGCACATTTAAAGTCCCTGGGCCTCAGAAAGTTGTCCTCTTGATAGGGGACATGGAGTGGGCATGCCTGAACTGTAAGTTATGGATATTACCTTGGCAACTTTGACTCATTTCTAGGAACTAAAAGGCAAGGAGTCAGCATCCTGGCACAGTTAATTGGCCCTGATCAGCAGGAGGAGGAAGCAAAGCTACTTTTACAGTGGGTGGGGGCAGGAATGAATACATATGGAAGCAAAGTGCCTCTTGGTACTCCCTGTCCAGCTGTAAATGTGAGTGGACACTGCAGTAACTCCATTCTTAGGAAAGTAGTTGGAGTGCCCTGTTGGGTAGGCTACTAAGATCTTCAGAAGTTGGGTTGGATGAGCTACTATCTGCAGAAGTGATAACAAAGGGTGACAGGAACCCTAAATGGATAACAGAGGAAGATAGTGAATCTCTTGTGGCCCAGAGACCAAATATAGTAATGGAGATGGTAGTTTGTCCCATTAGGCCCTTTTAATTTTCTTCTCGGGGGGAGAGATTCACAGAAATGGTGAAGTTGCTGTCTGAAAATAAGTGAAATGGATCTATATGGCAGAAGGGGTAAACGGTGGCACCCATGGGAGTTTGCCAGTCAGATCTTCTCTCAAGAGAAAACCTGCTACAAGAAAGGCAATTAGCCTTCAGGATCTGCTGCAGAATTTTTGCCAAAGCCTAGCTCTTCTTGGGCTGCTCCTTCGAAATTACTGAACATGGTGAGGATAGAGAGTGAGGCCATCTTGTCAATGAAAGACCCCTCTCATGGGCAATATTTGCACTGAGGCTCCCCATCATCCTTGCCAAGATTTTCTCGGAGCTACACAGAAGCCTCACGCCCTTTCCACCCAGTACCCCTTCCTTTTTTCCCCACACAGCTGCCACAGCAGCATTTCAGTCTGAACGTTCTCCAGGCCTTCTGGCTCATCAGTCTTCCTCTTTCCCTAATCAGGCTCTTGCACATGTAATTTCATTTTTAAATCTGCTTTTGGGAAACCTGAGGTGACACAATAACTTATCAAAATTTGCAGCATGCCAGTAAACTATGCTTAGAGGAAAATGCTCTGCATTATACATCTGTGTTATAAAAGAAGAAAGGTATAAAATCAATGATCAAATCTTCTGTCTTAAGAAACTAGAAAGAGGGCAAATTAAACCAGAGGTATGCAGAAGAAAGAAATAATTAAAAAACATCAAGAAATAATGAAATGAAAACCTTCAACACAAAGAAAATCAATTAAACCACAAGCTTTGAAAAGGTCGATAAATTGATAAACATCTAGTCAAACTAGTCAAGAAAAAAAAAAGAGAATACAATTACCAGTTTCAAGAATGAAAAGGAAAACATCACTGAAGATCCTATAAGTGTTCAAGAGATAATAAGAAAATATTATGAGCAATTCATGCCAATAAAGTCAACAAGGTAGATGTAATGGAATGGCTCTTGAAATGTACACACTACCAAAGCTCACTTGGGAAGAAATATTTAACCTGAATAGGTTATATCTATTTAAAAACTTAATCAGTTATTTAAAACCTTTCCACAAAGAAACTCCAGGCTCAGTTGTCTTTGTAAATTTTGTGAGACTTTTAGGAAAACATAATACAAACTGACACACAGTCCCCCAGGAAACAGAATAAATATGAAATCTTTTCAACTAGTTCTATGAGGCTGATATTGTCCTGATGCTAAAACCAAAGACATTACAAAAAAGAAAACTCCTGACCAATATTTTTCAAGTGGATAGATTGTGAAAATCACTTACAGGAGTTTAGCTAATCCAAGGCAAGGATACAAAAAGAATAATAGTTGTGGCCAAGGGAGGTTTATCACAAGAATCTAAGATTGTTTTACCATTCAAAAGTCAACTAATACAATTTGCTGTATCAACAGACCATATTATCTCAACAGGTAGAGAAAAATATTTATAAAATTTAACATCCATTCCAGATAAAAACTCTTCGAGAACTAAGAAGGGAATTTCCTCCACCTGACAAAGGGCATGTATGAAAAACCTATGTCTAACACCGTTGTTGACGGTGGACCGAATGCTTTCTCCCTGAAATCAGGAACACATGGCTGTCTGTTCTCAACATTTCTATCCAGTAGTGTACTAGAGATTCTAGCCAGTGTAATACAGCAACGATGGAAATGTTACATAAGTGGAAAAAACGAACTGCAAAGGAAAAAGTAAAACTACCTATCTTAATTTTCAGTAATGTTAATTTTATAACTAAAAAAGCCAATAAAATTTGGGGATGATGTGAAACATGAACTATGCTAAATTTTTACCACCTGTATCTAGTTTGTGGTCAACACATTGGTTGAGTTTATTTTATTTTTTAAAAGACAAAGTTCAGTACAGAGAGAACTAATTTCATTGAAGAGAATAATACGCATATTTAACCCATATTCTTTTAAAATTGAATAGCATCAAAATATTGGTAGATATAAAACATACCATCCTGCAAAGTCAAACAGTCATGAAAGTCCTACAGCTAATCCTTGGAGACAGCCTGGTCAGTGAGGCATGGGGAGAATTACATATAAAACGAACAAATGTGGTACTTATTTTCTTCCCCTAGATCAATCCACATAATCTACACATTAGTTTTAGTAGATAAATGATTTTAAAATATGGAAGAAAGAGTGTAACTGCTATTTCTTTACATTTTACTTATTTTATAAAGAAGGAGAGGAAGTATAAACATAATCATGGCAGTTTGCTCATATTTCAGCTTTTAAACAAAGCTGTACAAAATTACAGTGAAACAATGGGTAAATATCATTATGGACAAATCACGGAGTTGATTTCTGGCTTTTTAACTTGTATTTTCAGATTAACTTTATAATAAATGTGACATATAAATTCTGTTCTCAAAAGTCCTAATGGAAATAATGTAACTGTTATGATCTTAAATAGCAAATTACATATTTTGACACCAAAAATTTCTGTTCTGGACTTTCCTATGAACAGTGAGGAAAAATGTCTGAACAAAGAGGAAGTTAAATTGCTGTGAAAATCCACAGCAATTATAAGGAAATTTTGTCCTAATTCTATCTTATAACTAGTAAATAACCTGAAGTTGCTTACTGTAATTTTTCACGTTCAGAGCCATGGCCTTCCCATATTCTAAAGCGTATGATAATTGTACCTGTACAGTGCTTCCTTATTATGTTGGAAAGTAAATGGGAAGAGAGCACTCTTTCTTTCTCCATTTTTCCTCTCACCACTGTCCACAGATAGTGGTTGTCAAAACTAAAGTGGGGATATGCCCACATACACCCCAGGCCCCCCCATTATTGGGGATAATATTATGACATAAAGAAAGCATACAAATAAAAATATATAGGCTGTTCAGTTTGTGTCATTAACTTATTTTGTGTCCACAGACATTTCAATTTGGGGAGCCTTGATAATCCTATTAGTAAAATAATTCTCCCATATATTTCAGATATTAAGTATGTAAAAATTATTAATCTATGTAAATATATCATTTGGTGGGTCATTTAAACTTGATTTTCAAAATCTTTAGCCTCTGTGTCTTCAGTCATTACTTTGTTTCTTAGTAAGAGTGAGTAGGGAGTAGTGGAACGAACACAGTTCTTGGAATGAGACAGACCTACATTTGAATCCTGGCACCATCACTTAATAGCTCTGAAATCAGAGGCAAGATACTCAATCCTTTTTAATAAGTCTGGAAAATAAAAACAATAACTCCCTTTGGAATTTTGGATATTAGAGTTGATACATAATGTATGTGGTACACACCATATAGGCTTAATATAGGTGTACTCACTAGATCCATGATCTTTCTTCTCTGCTTCAGGAGAACATCTCAGAGCTGGAAACAGAATGATTATCTGTTTCATCACTTCGTATACTCCAAGCTTAAGCTGGAGGATG
This sequence comes from Tonatia bakeri, assembly GCA_004024845.1. Taxonomy (NCBI): domain Eukaryota; kingdom Metazoa; phylum Chordata; class Mammalia; order Chiroptera; family Phyllostomidae; genus Tonatia; species Tonatia bakeri. The sequence continues at coordinate 20,213 of PVIA01001472.1, forward strand.
GAGGCAACACCTGTTGGAATACCACCTCTGCAGAGTAGCAAAGACATAATATCTGGGTTACCTTGAGTAGTATCTATAACCCATTTCCTCACCTGTAAAAGTAGAAAATAATACCATCTTTTAAGGAGGTTAATATATATATAGTCACTTAGTACTATGTATGGTACATGGTAAATGATTGATAAACAGGTAATTGTTTTACTAAACTTGGTAAGGATAGAGAGCATGATTTTTTTTTTTTTCATTTTTACCACTGCTCATTAAACTTGCTCAGTGAATCCAATTCTTTCTCTTTTCTCCGTGAGATCACTGACATACCCTACGGATTTCCTTATTCTTTTTAGTCACAACAAATGTCATCTGAGCAATGTAAATGTCTCTCCAGTACAATAAACAAAATTTTAAAGTCACTCAATTTAAAGTTTTTTTTGTGTTCCCAGCTCAGACCAGAAGCCTACAACTGAGGAAAGGATCAGGACTGACAGTTCTGTCCCCTTGTTTATTTTTCTTCCTTCCTCCCTGCTGGTTTTAGCTGTCCCCTCTCTAGTAGCCAGTGTTTCTGAGCCCAGGGGAAGAGGCTGCGGGATAAAAGCACTATACTGTGGGGCTGTTTCTCGGGGGAAGCACAGTGGCTGACTTTCTCCCATGAATGCACTCTTTGTGTTTCTTAGAAAGCTATCTGTGGCATCCCTTGTCCACATAAACACCTCTCTTGTGGCTAGCCATTTTCTACTCTCCCTTTACCTGCTGGTGTTCTGGCTTCGACCTCTCAACATATTATCCCTGTTGGGATTTCTTTGTTCTCCAAACGAGTAATCCCCTTGAGGAAATTCATTTAAAAATGAACTCAGGTTTGTATTTCCCCAACGATTTCAAAGATTAGCTGCATTACCCCACGGTTTGTTAAAACACACTTCATTCTCAATACTCCCTCCCAGTGCCCTGACTCCCCATTCCTCCCCCCTTTCCGTAAGTCCCCCTACCTCTACTTCTGCATCCTGCTTCATCAGACTCTCAGAGCTCCTGGCAGTTAATGCTCATCCTCCTGTGCAGGGGGTGGGTGGGATGGAAAATGCACTCAGCTCACAAACAACGTTCCCCAAACTCACTTTCTTTTCACTTCCTTACTTTGCAGACTCTGATTTCCTCAGCTTGTCTTGAGAGGAAAGCCTTTAACATCTCAAAGGCTCTCTCCAAAGTTTTCTTCCTTCTTATATAAGAATGGAGGAGAACATTCTGAAGTTGGCAGAGCCAGTTTCACAACCCGGTAGCATGTTTTACATATAGTCTCTCACTTGAAAATCTGGGAAATATTTGGTCTCATCTCAAAATTCCAAACTTGGAATTACATTGCATTAATTATGCTATCACATTACTATTAACTAGCACATTAACAGTTATGAGAGAGTATTAGTAGATTAGTACGTGTTTTAGTGTTTATGAAAGAATGTTGCATGGGAAATATAATTACGAGGGATAAATAAATATAACTTTCTTCAATTAATGCAGAGTCTAAAGTTTCATGATCAATCCATAGATTTCTTTTAAATGACATAAAAAATTATGTGGGATTATTTTAAAAACTGATTCTCTACAAACATATTCAAAAGCTTTTTTTTCCTGTTTACTGTGATAGACCATGCCATGAAGAGACACTGTGGACTTTTTCCTAATACAGAAATGGTCGTAGTGTCATTGTACTTGCTTGTAGAAAATTTACTCCTCGAAGAACACATTTCTTTAAAAACCAACCAACCAACCAAACCATCCACCCACCCACCAATAATTGGACGAGAGAAGACATTATCGTTGCTGTAACTCTCGAAAGAGGCGAGCATATTCGTTGTGTGTATTCTATGTTCTAAGCACTATCAAAACGGTGTTCATAGTTTCCTCAAGGATGATAGGATTAAATCTGGTCAAATAATTGCCAGCAGCGGCAGAGATATTGGTGAGGGTACAAACGGGTTCAGGAGATTGAATTTTAGTATGGCCATGTATTAGGATTTGGGGTGGGGGAAAGAGTATCTTTTGTAGAAAAGATTAAAGTTGAAGAGTTGAGGTGAACCTGGGTCATGCAGTCTTGTTAACAAATTTAGACCTTATCCTAAGAACCATAGTCAGTTATGAATTCTAAATCAGATAACCTTACGTGTCTTGACATCCTTTATAGATTGTAAATCTCTTGATGGCAGGGTCCATTTTTCATGCTTTCAATAATATCAGCATTTTGCTCAGGATTGTGCATAAATTAGGTGCTAAAATATGTTCGATAAACATGACGAGGAATTCTCATCTTTAGAACATTAGGTTTATGTGAGCACATCACTAAAAGTGGTCCTCTATGAGCTCCTGGATTTCATGTTAAAAGAGAATGTAGCATATACTTCTAAAAATCTTTGTGTAATTTTCTCTATATATGAGCCTTTGGGAAAGTCTTAGGGTGGCATTGATGGAAAAAAAAAACACCGACTTTAAAGTTAGACAGACCTGAGTTTTTATTTTCTACTCGAACATATCTACTTACATGAGACCTTGGGTCTTAGCTGTCTTCATTTGATTCATGAAATTATTGTGAAAATTAGCAAAATGAGTGTAGTGAAATGCCTGATTCAATAAACAAGAGTAAGATTCTGTATCTACATAGCCTTTTAAATACAGTTGACCTGTGAACAACCTGGTTAGGGGCAGTGACACCCACCTCTAGCCATGCATTTGAAACTCCACATATAACTCTTGATGGCACCTGAACTTCGCTGCTAGTAACCCACTGTTGTTGACTGGAAGCCTTACCAATGACATGAACAGTTGATTAACACACATTTCATATGTTATATATATTATATCCTGTATTCTTGCAATAAAGTAAGCTAGAGAAAAGAAAATGTTAAGAAAATCAGCAGAAAATACTTTTACTCTATTTACTGAAAAAGTCTGCATATAAGTGGACCCACATAGTTCAAAGGTCAAACACAGTTTTTGTTTCACAACCTAATAAAATGCTTTACATTCATGGTGACATTTGCTCCAATAATTTTTAAAAATTAATTTATTTTCATATTACAAAATAACACACACAATTCAAATTGTAATTTTTTTCAAATTTTAATTTGCTTTCTTTTTCCATAGTCAGTAAGTAGTAAAATGTTGACTAAAGTTTATGCAGAAGTCATCTGTGGGAGAAAAGACAATGAATTCAGCCAGAGTGGGTGAAGGAGAAGAAGGGAAGGTTATGGGGCATAAGGCTGTTAGTGTTCTGAATAGAAGCTCTTAGTCAGGGAGGGAACACACTAATTTAAGCTGACTAAACCAAGAGTTCTTTTGGGAATGTTAATAGCAGTGTGTTTAAATTTTGTTTTGAGAACATGTAGTTGAGAAAATTTTAAGGTAATTTCTGCAATTAACGAAATTTATTTACTAATAGTTGAACATCAGCAGTGAAAATTAAAGGTGGAAAATAGATTGTGTGCTTGTTTCTTCCAGGTTAAAAATAACTATTAAATACAGTTTGTGTGTGTGTGTGTGTGTGTGTGTATGGGAGAGAGAGAATCTCTAATTACACCTTACTGTAAATAAAAGCTTACTCTGCCACTTATGTTAAATAAAAGCTTTATAAACATATTTTTAATGAATAAAAACACAAGCAGGATTCATTTATCATGTGGATCTGTGACTGCCAAGAGATTCCATGATCATCATCATCAGGAACTGCTCTTTCATAAGAGTTCCAGGTGGATGACTGGGAGATTGTAAAGGAGCAAGGATGGGCCATGGCATAAACAATGGGACAGCAGCACTAATGCAACATGCACCAGAAATGCATGTCCCTGCTGTTCTCTCCTCATCCTTACACATCAGCTCAGGATGGTCTCATCACAGAAGTCATCCCTAACCCCTCTGTTATGGACTGACTTGCTTCCTCCAAAAAAGACATATTGGAATTCTAAGATTTCAAGAGTTTTGGAGACACAGAGACACAATGGGGAAGCTCATATGACAGACACAGACAGATTGGACTGGTGTAGCTGCAAGCGAAGGCATGCCAAGAACTGCTGGCAAACACCAGCAGCTAGGGAGAGGCAGAGACTTTTCCTTGAGGTCCTCAGAGGGCCCTGCTAACACCTTGATTTTGACTTCCTGTCTAGAACTTCTGGCAAAAAGAAAGAATAAATTTATGTTGTTTTTAGTCACCTAGTTTGTGGTTATTTTTTATGGCAGCCACAAGGAACTGATATACCCTGGACTAAGTCTACTCTCCTGTGCTAAGCTTCCATGAGCTTCTATTCCTCTTCCTCAAAGTCCTTTCAAAGTTAAAATGAATAAATTAATGTTAGTAGTTTTAAATGTCTTTCTTGTGTGCTAGATTGCAAGCAGGACATTTCTAGGAAACAGATCACGTACCCTGTACTCTCAGCACTACTACGTTGCCTGAAATAATAAACACTCAATAAATATTTTTAAGTGCAGAATAGAATGTATGTGCTGCATTACCTCTAATGATATATATATATATATACACACATATATACATGTATCATAACTTCATATAATTCTGAAGTCAAGTCTATCAGTGTCTATGTCAGTTAGAAATTTTTTTGTTACATGCAATGGGAAACAGAACTGAGTTATGAATCTCAGTCAGTGTTTTGGACTTGGTTTTAGGATGCCCACTGAGTTAATTTAAACTGTTTGTTATTATTATAATGTGATTTTCATTTCTAAGATTTATATGCCTCTCCTAGCCTACTTTATACAAAATCATGAACCTAGTAAAAGATAAATTGTTAATAATTATGGTCATCATCATTTTAGAATTGAGTCTTAGAATTTAATTGATATTCTTTAAATTATTTACAAACACAATTCCATCACTGAAATTAAACTCTAAAAGAGACTAATATATATTGATAAAACTAAGAAGCATTGTATACATTTTCTATATACAAGTATACATGACTAGACATTGCTTAATAATGTTATTTAAGTAAGAAATTTAGTCTATTAAGTAGATTATTTGACCCAGATCTGAATCTTGGGAAATTTTGGTTTATGTAAAGGTTGTAGTAGACAGTTGTCTTAGGTCCATGAAAAGTACTGATATGCAAAAGTATAATGATAGAAGTTTACATTTATTGATTAGTTATACATGTATACAAAATATAAATACAAAAAAAATCTCATAGCTCATATGCCAATAATACATAAGATGCTATAATCTATTCAAATGTACATTAATTTGTGCTTTATTATATATGGATGTTTTGTTCATGTTTTTAAAAGCAGCAAACAGACAGAATGTACATGCTTAGGCAGTGCCCTTCTAGGAAAAGAGAGAAAGGAGTCTGAATTTGGCAGGCTTGAGTGCTCTGTCTTCTAAATACGGTTCTGTGTTGGACTATTGATATAGAATTCCTTACAACCTGAGTGAAGTGTTTTTCAAGAACAACCAATGATCTATTATTTTATGCACACTGAATAGATTTTTCTAATTAACTTCCTAAAAGCCTGTTTTATAGGAAAAGATTTGCCCTGGCTAGTGGGCAGAAGTATTGATGTGTATTCTAATTTAAATTAATAAACTGGTGTTCTGGTTTTCTGAACAGTGTCTTGTGAGCTTGACAGATTCACATCTTATTAGTCCAGGGAGAAGTGACAAAACTGCATCTTTGGAACAGCCCAGGTAGGTCCAAACGGGGCACCACGGTGGCTCTCCAAGAGGGGTTCACGTTTGGGGGACTGCCTGAGGACCCTGCTGCCTCCTTCTTTAGTTGAGATAGTTACAGTAAGGGGGGTAATAGGAGTTGAAGGCCAATTGGCACTTTATAAAGAAAACTAAAGAAGGAGTTATGTTATAAACAAGTTCAGATACTGTTCAGGGTTCCTGGTTATGATATTCCACTGGAATAAGGTGAAGCAGGCATAGAATGCAGCTAGATTCTCATGTCTGCATCCAATCTATTGTTCTCTGCTGTTTTGGTTGCAGTATATGATATTTTGAAAAAATTTATATGCCTATCCTGGCCTATTTTGAAAAGAGAGCAGTATTTTAATAGTCTTTTTGGATGGAAGTGATATTATTCCTTGATACTGCACGAGTTGACAATTAGTAGTTTCTGAGAGGTTAGTTGCAGTGTGTTTTCTGACATATTATCGAGGATGTTTCCTAAACCCGTATTACATTAAAATCCATTGGTGAGTTTTGCATTTTGAATAGACATCCTGCACATCTGAAACTTCATAACACCAGCACTGGCCACCGCAGTGCTGCAGATCTAGATGCTGACACGTTTCATTACACTGCACTTTAAAAATCACATTTCTTATATCACCACCTGTTATCAAAAATTTGTTAAGTACTGTAAAGTTGAAGAGCTCATGATGGCAGATATGTTTTCCAAAATTTGAATTTTCCCTTGAAAGCAACATTTTATCATTGGTAGCAAAATCTGTTGCTTTCCTAAAATGAGGGTTTCACTTTTATTTATGTTTTGAAAATTGTGCTAAACACTCTAATCTGAACAACGATAGTGTATCTGCTAATGCATCTTAAAAGAGAAAATTATGCTCCATTAAAAAGATTCAGTTAACTCAACTTGCAACTCCAACACACAAGTGGTTTCTTTTTCTTTTCTTTTTTTCTTTATTTTTATTGTTGATGCTATTACAGATGTCCCTATTCTCCCCTCCTCTGCCCGCCTCCACCCAGCCCTCACCCCTTTCCCTTTACCCATCTGCACACACTGTCATCTCTGTCATGAGTTCTGCATATTTGTTCTTTGGTGAAGCCCTTCATTTTTCTCGAGACAGCCACCATACTTTTGGGTGCAAAGGAAGTGCTTTATGTGAACTTTCCATTGTGTCACACCAAACATTACAAGCACATATACTCAAGATTTGAGATGCAGTAAAATTAACCTTTTTCTTCCTAAACAGCATCTTTGAATGAATCTTTACTGGGAATGTAGGTCTGACTCTGGGCACAGTTGGGGGCCCCTGTCCTGAATCATCCAAGGCACCAGCAGTTTTATTCACCATTGTTCCTGTATGATCTGTGGAAATATCAACACAGTGAAAATAACTAACTTGTTAGAATTATTAGGAAAATAATTTTGACTTATGGGCTGCCTGAAAGGTTGAGATTTCAAAGAAGAGAATATTGAAGACACATTGGAAAACCTATCTCTCTCAATCAATACTTATTTGCCACCCATACTTTCTAGAGATGGCAACTACCCTCAAGTGAGTATGCCTTCTTTCCACGTGCCTGTCCACTTTTATGACTCGTACAGACGCTGACCAACAATACACACCATTCAAGGTGGTTTCCAACATCATCTGAATTATGTTTTTTATATAATGTGATGTAATATACATTGTTATGTGAGCTACTTTTCTCCTGGCAACAAGACATCTTCACTTTTATCCATATTGGTAATTTAAAATTTGGACAATATTCCATGGTATAAATATTCTGCTTTGTGACTAAGTATAAGTAAAAATATATGCTGTATTTATCTGCTTCCACTCACCTGCCAACAGAGGGTGTGTAGTTTCCGAGATTTTGATATCACCAACAATGTTGGAGTTAACACCCACAGTACTAGCTCCTCTGGACAGATGTGAGAATTTCTTGGCTATTTATTTAAAAGAAGTCCTGTGCTGTGTTGGTAGGCTACACACACACACACACACACACACACACACACACACAAAAGAATGTAATGCAAGATAATGAACTTAACTTATATTATTGGTATTATAAATCTATGTGTTTATCGGTTGGCTACATTGTAGAGTAAGCTTTTGTGGTTTAGTCTTTCTTTCCGTTTTCAATTTTTTTTTTTTTTTTTAGGAAAAGATTGCTTTATGGGAACGAGAGCACTGCCCTTGACTTATGCTCCAAAAGATACACAAGCTGTTTTGCTAGTAAAGATGAAATAGAACAGGGATTCTCTGGGCCACGTGGCCAACCTCATCTCTCTGGGGGAGAGGGGGTCGGGGTCAGGACACTCCCAAGCAGTTCCCTGAAGGCACCTGTGTCTCACCAGAGATAAAGCCCTAGAAGTGCTTCCTTGTTTTTTTTTATGAAATTATTTTCTTCAGATTTTTTGAAGTCTTCATTTGTTACTTTCATTCAAGGCTCTCCCAAGGCCATCAGCACAGCTTCTGTACAAATTGCCTGGATGTCCACACCGGAGAGGTCGTCTTTAGCCTTGACCAAGTCACCCAGGGTCACGTCATCGATGCCGCTCGTGTGAGTTTGAAAGACGCTCTTCTGAGTCTTTGCATTGACGGGGGAGTGCAGTCTTCCTGGGAGCCAGGCGGCCACTTGTGATGTTACTGCTATGAGAAAAATATATATAGTTAGTTCAAATTTTAAAGAAAACAAAATCAAAGGACAATGTTTTGGACCATATGTGCTTATTTTATTTTTATTTGTTTAAACATTATTTTATTGTTGTTTTTAAATTGAGAACTGATTTTCTTTTTATTTCTTATGTGAGAACTTAATAGTAACATAGTGATAGGGAGCACCCCTTAGAAATAATGTTAACATGTGGCACAATCATCTCTAAAAACCTGCACTCGGCAAAGGTGAGTGCAAAGAGAATCCCATTTCCTCATGTGTGAGAGAATCCTAACATGGCAACTATTTCTCACTCAAGCCTACAATCTCGGTTCCAATTTCTTAGGGCCAGAGGGTGAGCTGAAACTGTTGGATAATGGAGAAGTTACTCTCCCATAAATTCTAGGTAATTTGTCTTTTCAAGCTATCTAGTAATAAATTTCTATTTGTTTACAGATTGGGTAGGGCAACCTGCCCTTTCACAAATGGACATGGCAACTGGTATCTTTATGTATTCTCATTTATCTGAAGGTTATGTGCATCTGGAATTTGTATTTCTTTGTTGACCCCAAGCAGGTAGGTAAGCATTGAATTCTATATCTAATGACTAAGAAGGCATAACCATTTCTAATGGTTGGTTTCATTTAGTCACAAGGGTAGTATTTCTGCCTTTGTCAGGGAAGACCTAAATGTGATTGTCAGTTTGTGGGGAAAACCTGAAACACTGAAATGAATAAGATTTAACAAAAAAAAAAAAACAGTTAATTGCTTTTTTAGTAACAGAATATTCTTGTTAAAAGTTCACATACACTAGAGGGAAAAGACTTTTCATGCTCACTTTTTCCTAAGCTGAGAGATGGTAAATTATTGTCTATGGTTTATTTATTTTCCGTAAAATAAATGTTCTGCCTATGAGAGCTTTTACGAGGCAATTAAATTCATCAGTTCTCATAGCAAACAATTCAGAACCCTCTAACACTCAGATTAGAGGACTTAGTTATAGCACCTTTCAAAAAAAATCTAGTAACTGAGTTTGTAATTAGTTTCTAACAAATGGTTTAAAACTATAGGAACTTCTCAAAGCTTTTTATGATTGCATTCTCAAAGATTCGTTTAAAAAGAAGAGAGAAAAGCCTTTCTAATCTCCTTAAAAATATCAACGTTGGGAAAGTAAATTTTTGAAGATTACTGACCATTAGACTAAAAAGTTCATAGGATGAATTCAAAAGATTTAAGTAGAAATGTAACTTTTTAACACGTTACCCTGAATAGCTAAAAAATGTATTCCTGACTGCACACACACAGTTTTCTGCCTCATTGTAGCACACTTTTAGATAGAAAAGAACCAATAAAATAGAGTGCTGTGCAAATGAGATTAAGCTGTTTTCTAACTATACTATTAAGATTTATACAAAAGTATCAAAATATTATAGGTTCACAAGCGAAGCGTAGAATGTGGGGGAGGATCCATGAACAGAAGAATGCCTTAGCACCACAGACTTCCTTCCCGTGGGCTCTAACTCTATAAAAAGTTGTAACTTAAAACTACATGAAAACGGCTATGTAATTTATAAAATATAAATCATGGTTTTATTCTGTAGTGACATAAAAATCAGACATATCTGTTAAGTCAGAAAATAAAATCACAGAAAAGATATGAGTGTCTTTTCCTGGAATGATCAACTCTTGGAATGATCAACTCTTGGAAAATGTTTAGAAAAAAGTCTGACACAAGGCAAACACTATAAAAGTTTTTCCTACCGTTGTCTATGTATTTGAATATGGTATGATAGTTTTATTTTTAAAAAGGCTGACCTCTTCGGGAAAGATGGAAATCTGCTGGCAAAAGGGAGACGAGTGAGATAAGGAAAAAGATCTTTGACTTTGAGGGACTGAGGTGGCCATGACCCCGCAGCCTATCCCAGGACTCAGTCACCGTACTGAATACCGGGGGGGACTCCATCTGGTCTGGACATAAATGTCTCACTCCCAAGGATCTACTTTTGTTTTAGAAACTAGAAAAATAAGTCAGGCACAACTCCATTGTCTAGACCTTATTTCTGGCCTGTCCTCCATGAACTTCACTGAAGAGGTCTCTCGATGAGGAAGCTTTCATTTTTCCAGGGCTGCAGCAGCTTTGGTCCGACGTTGGAGGCTCAAATGTGTCTTCTCTCTCTCTTGTCTGCAGGCATAAATCACATTCTCCGAATCAGTCCTGCCGTAACTAAAAGAAATACTTTTATTTTTCTACCCATCTTCTCGTTTTTCTTCTTACATAGTTGGTTCAGAATTTTTTGGGGAAAATTTTCATCAGAATAAAGGATGAAATTTATTGGGCCCTCTTAGATCCTAAGTTATATTCTTTTCCATTCTTTAATACAAACTTTAAAAAAACAAGGAAACATAATTTCTAGACAGAGATCTCTCACAAAAAATTTGCTAACATTGTGTACAGTTCCTTTACTTATGGAGAGAGGCACCAAGATTTTACCATACTTAAGAATTTAACTGACAAAATCACACTTTACCATGGGAATGGATTCCCACGGGAAAGATGTATGCCATTAATCACATTGTAATAGTTAGAACTTCTAGCACATAAAGGGAAACATAAACCTGACCTTTACTTGAAGCAGTTGTCTACCAGATTGAGTAAGTATGTTCTTTAAGCCCAGGTGTGAATACTTCACGTGCCTGGTAGATCCAATAAATAAATCATCTGCTTACATCAGGGAGTTGGCAGTAAGGAGGCCAAGCTAGGGGCTCAGACCTGAGAAGACTAGATACAACTTTTCTTGAAGTACCACAGTCAGAAGTAGTTTTTTCTTCTGATCTGTGCTGAGAAGAACAGATAAGGCTGTTTAATTAATACCAGTTGAGAATAGGCTGGTGACAGACGGAGTATAAAATTGTAGATCCAACTGCTTACATATTTTTTTTTCAATTTGTCATGTGTAAATTCTTCCTCTCTTCAAGGACTACCTCACGTTCTACTTTCTCAATGAAATTTTCTGTCCACCAAGCAACCAAGAGGACCTGTTTCTCTGTCAGCCATCACAGCTCTTTACCTATGTCAACTTTTCTGACAGTACACATTCCTTTTTTTCTTGGATTATTTGGAGGAGCTACTTATCGAATGGCTAAAGTATGGGGTTGGAGGGCCCAGCACATAGCAGCTGTCTCTTTTCTACCTGAGTTTTCAACAAAATGAGAAATAAAAATCTAGCATATGGGAATCAAATTGCTCCTTAATTGGTGATAAAGCATAAATGTACTTTCTAGCATTACTTACCTCCCTGTCAGTGCTGCCCCTGTCAAATCGATGGTGCAGGGGAAGACTCCATTCTGTGCTTTGTGTAGGCAGCTGACTTCCTAGTGGAAGCGGGAGAAAGGACTTCAAATACTCAGCTCATCTCTCACACGCACGGTCTGGTAACTTATTGCAAGTTTGCAGGCAAGGCTGGGGAATGAAGCAAGTGATGGGGGTGTTCAGTGATAGTCCTTCCTCATGAAACTCTATGAGGCATATTTAAATATATACCTAACACTGCTCAGTTTTGGGTTCCTTAACCCTTTGGACTTTACTATTAAGCCCCTGGTCATCCCAAGGTGTGTCTATCTTCCTTTGGGAAGGTGATCAGCAGCCTATTGGGAAGTCCTGCTCCTACCTTCCAGAGGTGACTTCGGTATATCACACCTTTATGGTTTCCCTAGGAGTGCTGCTGGGTGAATATTTTGTATGAGAAGATAATGACTCAGAAATATATCAAAATAGTTCATTACTTTAAGGTTCCAAAGCCACTCTGTAATCAAGACCGAAATCTCACTTCCTATGCCCAGGAAGTGAGATTTATGTCCACAAATTATGTCCAGCCACATTGTCGCCCTGAAAGGTCACAACTCTTCAGTTGCCGCATCTGGGCCAAAGTTCACTGGAATGGAGCAGTTTCTTCTGGGCTCTGGTGTGCCTCACTGTTAGTGCTCAGGTCCTCACAACTATCACAACACTGACTCTCACTCGTGACACTTAAGAATGAAACACCCATCGCCAGTGCCCGAAGAAACAGTCTCGGCAAATGCGTGCTGGCAGTCACAGTGCTTTGTATCGGCAAAGACGCAGTGATGCCTGACGGGAGGAGGCTGCACAGGGAAAACCTCGGCTCCTGCCTCTCTAGAATCCCAGTCAGGCTAAGCCAGTTTTCTGGAGTTCATGACCTGCCAAAAATCTATTGAGAGAAATCTCCCTGCATAAGAGATGCATTATATCTGGGGAATGAAAATTTACTTTGCAGATTGTCCTCCATCATACTGAGTGGTATTTGATACTTGGTGACTTCTTTCAATTAAAAAAAGTGTAGAGCCCTCACTGGCATGGCTCAGTTGGTTGAGTGTCATCCTGCAAAGCAAAAGGTCGCTAGTTCAATTCCTGCTCAGTGCACGTGCCTGGGTTGCGGGCCCAGTTCCTGGTTGGGGCACGTGCAAGAGGCAACCAGTTGATGACTCTCTCACACATCGATGTTTTCTTTCCCTCTCTTTCTCCCTCCCTCCTCCTCTCTCTAAAAATAAATAAATAAAATCTTTTTAAAAATCACAATTCTTGTTCTACCAGGCAGGGGTTTGTTTGGAGGTATATTTTCAATGCACTATGTTCAGAACCCTTTAATTTCCATTTTTTCCCTTGAAACCCAGGGGTGTGTCCTGAGAAGGCTTCTGCAGACTTTTGCAGGAGGTATGTTTGCTCCTCTGCCTTTGCCAGGTGCTGGTACTTTTGTCCCCATCCTTGTTCATGGGAATCCTGTGAGGATAAAGTAGTTGACTGAACACGTGTTGTGCAATGGACCCTGTCTGAACTTTGCAGTGAGGTGACCCTAGTATGACAGAGGAAGAAGCAGGGTTCCCCTCCAATGCCTATTCACAGAGAGGCCCTACACTAGTTTTTTAACATACATCATCCTATTTAATTGTCAGAACACTGTTGCAGTTTAGATATTGTTTTCATTTTATAGATAGGGAATTTGAGACATTCAGAGACAGAGTGATTTGCCCAAGTACTTAGGACTGAGTTTCCAGCCTAGGCTGCAGATGCAGGTTCTCCCCACCCCACGGAACATACACGTTCATCTGGGAATCAGTGTGACCTCTGAGCATCTTGGGGGAGTCTTGTTGCCTCCACAATACTGCAAACCCCTTTATGGCAGGATTCAAGTCAAGCTCCTTTCAGCATCCCCCACCAGCTTCACTGTTTCACACCCCTCATTAAGCCGATTATATTTCGATTTGTAATCATTAACATAACTAAATATATTTAAAACACAAAGTAATTGTCAAATATTTTTAAATACATCTATACTCGCCATGTTTATGGGAAAGCAATATTGTAGTTGATGGGGTGATTACAGGGGAATCTGATGTCTGGCGAGGTCATGGACAAACCTGCGTTAATTACGGAATGACACATTGGGTTCAAAGCCTTTCTGGAAGGCTTCGCCCTGCCGGTGCACCTATTCTTGGTTACAAATTATATACAGAAATTGTACAGGGAACAGCATCCAAATCTCTAAATTAATAGTAATCACTCCCAAAGTAAACAGACTGATTAACATGAACTGTAACGAAAACACAACTACTGTTCAGTGGTCCTGATTATATAGTTTACTAAGTAAGCAGAGGCTTGGAAATTTCAACTGAGAGAAATAATGGTTGTTAACGCCAGATCTTCCTTTTTTTCTACTAAGGCCTCTAGCATATTAATTGCATCATCAGCCCATTTATTGATTTTAATGCCTTGCAGTTTGCTAAAAATGAAATTCTCTCTTGTTGCTTTAGGATTCCTTGAAAGTTAATACATATAGTGATTTGGGGATAAAGAGGTTCCACTGGCCAGTTTTAATTAAAAAATACGATGCAGTGAAAAATAAAACTCCGGCTTCACCAAATTACTTTTTTGTTCAGTGGGGAAAAAAATTCAGATAAATCAGACTTTCTTGCATTTACTTTACTAATGAGGAAATACAGGCCAAGTAAAATACATTTTTTTCCTTTTGCTGAAATAGCAATTTGTTAGCGCTGGAAGTTTTATTTCTTATTGATTTGGTATTAGATATAAAGAAGACTCATTACCTTTGAGTGCTCTGACTTGAAGAATGTTAACACGAAACAGCTTCAGAGACATTCCCAGTCGCTCTAGGAGCCCGCCTACGAAGGATGTGCAAATTCTGCTGTGCTGCTGTTTGTTTCTTTTACAGACATTCTTCAAAAAAGCAAGTACAATAGACACATATCAAAATTGTAAATTTACTTTTTAAAATCCAATTCAGCACTAGAAAATACATTGAAAAATAGTTTTTGCTCTAATCATTTAAATTCCTCAAGCTTAATGCTTTGGTTTGTTCCCGAAAAACACAGCACATTGGATTATTGAAAAGAATTCAGAATCTTAAAGACATAAAGCAGTAAGATTTTCAGGAACATTCCTGTGTGAGCAGCAGTCCCCCGACTCTGAAGTAATATTTGCACATACAGTGTGGAGCGATTCCGGAACTATTCCTGACGTGCCATTATGAGGAACAACGTCCTTTTTTTTTTTTTTTGCTATTTGTTAGTATATGTGGCAAAGACCAAAAAGTATTAGTCATTCTTATTTTTTTGTGCTTTGTGATTTAATGGCTTAACACAAAGCTATCTTTGACATTCTTGGAAGAGTTCTGACTCTACCCAACGGTTTGATGGGACATTAGTGAAGCCAAGTTAATTGGTTCTTCTATATAGTTTGTGTTTCAGTAGAATCCCATGCATTACTGTGGGTAACAGGCAAGGCCATCTGTGGGCTTCATGGGTTACCAGCCAAGGCAAGAGACCTCAGCCTTTTTGATTTAGGAACCTGGTGCTGTCAATTCATCCAAGCATCCTCAGGCTAGAGGAAAGGCTTAGGGGCCTGAGCCTTCTAGCTGGGCAAGGGATGTAGCTCATGCAGATAATAGCTTCTTTACCTAGATGATTGTGCTTAATTTCCTTCAGTTTCATTCTCTTCACACGTCACATGTGGAGAGTAAGGCAAATGTTACGGGTCTGTGGTGAGGAAAAGGGATAATAGGTGAAAATCGTCTGACTGAATACTCAACGCGGAGGCAGTGCGGAGTAAAGGACAGCAGCGTGGTAGAGCATGGCCAATACAAAGAGACCTGAAATAGGTTTGTACTTTAGGGAGGTAAGTCTGACACAGTTGAGTGAAAGCTGGAAGTGGGGAGTAAATTCTAGCATGAGAAAAAAGTTTTACCACTCTCTGAACATCTAGGAAAATAACCTCACATACAAAAAGCAAAACACTAATTTACCTGTTTGTACTAAGGTGACTACAATATTTAGGTCCTATTACAGGTGATATTGATATTCTCAAACCTTTTAAAACACTTACACACATTATGTGGAGATACAATATAGGGTTAGTGATTTTCTAATATAGGTTCTACTCTACACTGTCGTTCTGCCTCTTTGCGGAGAGAAACAGGGATTGTGTTTCAATCGACACTTAAACAAATGGTGTGTTCCTCAAGAGTCTACAGTGCACTTGGACATTACTGTCATGGGCACCTAGTATCAGTCTGACATAGTAAATGATATGTTTAAGAAAAGTGAAGATTGCCCTGGCCGGGTGGCTCCGTTGGTTGGAGCGTCATCCTGTACACCAAAAAGTTTGTAGGTTTGATTTCCGGTCAGGGCACATATATAGCTTCAGGATTCAGTCCCCAGTTGGGGTGCATATAGGAGACAATTGGTTGATGTTTCTCACCCACATCGATGTTTCTTTCTCTCTCTAAAATCAATAAACATCCTTGTGTGAGGATTAAAATAATGGTGAAGATGGGCAATTGATATTCACTTTGCATCAGTTTTATTTCCTAGGTGAGTCTGTTTCAAGGCCCCCCTGTCCTAGCTAGGGTCCCAGACTGACAAATCCACCTCTTTCTTTAGGTATCATGTCCTGCAGGCAATTAACACATGTCTCCCTTGATCTATGTAGCATCATAAGGCAAGGCATTCTTTCTGAATGTCACTGAAAAGTTTGTCACAATAATTACCTGGCCTTCAACACTGAGTTCACCAGTGCCTTTCTCTCTTATTTGGTTATGGTTAGAAGCATATTGATGCTACTGGTTGGCACTGTTTTTCATATGTCGTCCAGAGACCACCTGTCTCTGAATCATGTGAGTTGCTTGTTGAAAATACTGATTCTGGAGTTTAATTCAGACCTTTAGAGTTGCTTGGGATGGGTCCCAGGAATCTGTATTGGATCCATTCTGGTTGCTCGTAGGATCCTTCCTTCCTTCTCCTGCCACGAGGAGCTCTGAAACTCCCTGGGTGTCCACTGTGTGCTGGGTGTGGGGTTTCTGAGGGTCAAGCATGTCCTGGCTCTCTCTCTTAAGACACATCACCCATGTGGCACATGCAGTAAGTGGGTGCAGATGTCCATCCCAGTTCATTGAGCAGAAGACTGAGAAAATACATCTGGACCAAAGAAAGAGGAGGGAAGGGAATCCCTAGGCTCACAACTGGCTTAACTCAATTCACAGGGTTGGGAATTAAGACAGAATTGAGGGATCCAAACTTAAGCGAGTCATAAAAATGAGCATTTTCAAATGTTTGATCTCACGTACCCCTTTACACTCTTAAAAATTATTGATGATCCCTGGAAAAGTTTCTGTTTATATTTAATCTATCAATGTTTGCTGTATTAGAAGTGAAAACTGAGGAAGGTATATATACTAATTAATTACTCAAAGAATAACTAGTTTATTAGATGTTAACATAATTAGCATGTTTTTATTTGAAAAATTATATATTTTTCAAAATAAAATAAATAGTGAGAAGAGATGTTATTTTACACTTTAACAAACTTGCTAATATCTGGTTAAAAATAAAAAAATCTCATTTCTGCTTTTGCAATCAGTTTGTTGCAATATATTATTTTGTTTGAATTATATGAAGGAAATGTGACCTTGTATAAACATAGTTCAAAAAGTGAGAAATATTTCAATAGACACTTTAGATCATTGGATTTCTTCTTTGATATGATACCAAATGTTATCCAGTGGTAGTTTTTTAAATTTTGGTTACTATTATATATGTTATGCCAAGCTATATTAATGAATACTTTGTACTCTGCTACATTAAAACCCATTAGAATCATGAATGAATATTTTGCCCATGTTTGACTTTGTAACTTTACACACAGATATTGGGAAAATTCTACCTCACTTTAGTGTACAGAACTTCCAAATATTGACACATTTTATTTTACAACGTGGAAACATTGCTGCATTCGTTTCTTCAGGCTCCTGTACGACAAGCTGTGATTTGTCATCTCACAGGTCTTGAGGCTTGAAGTCAGAAATTCCAGCCTCAGAAGGGCCACGCTCCTCCTGAAACCTTTAGTGGACTCCCTCCTTGGCTCTTTCTCAGGCGGTTTGCCGGCAATCTTTGGCGTTCCTGGCCTTGCAGGTGCATCACTCCAACCCTACATCTTCACAGGGCGCCCTCCCTCTGTGTGTCTTTACACTGTCTTCACTCCGTGCATGTCTGGGTCCCAGTTTGCCCTGTTTATAAACATTGGGTTAGAGCCTGCCCCAGTGACTCATTTTAACTTGATTATTTCCAAATAAGGCCACTGTGTGCGGTACTGGGGGTTAGGACCTCAACATATCTTTTTCTGAACCACCCAGTTCAGTTTTAACCATTAACATCACCACTGAACTCATTCCAGGAAATCTGCAGCTATACTGAAGTGGTCAGGCTCCCAGTGTTCGATGTAAGTTCTCCAAAATTCAAATTTTTGCTTGGCAGGTTGCATTAATCATTGGCAAAAAATACTACCGGGTTTTTTCCTTGAAATGAGAGGTTCACTTTGTTCATTTTCAAGAGTATGTCTGCCCAGTATCTAAGTTTCAGTAGGCAGTTTGTCAGTTGTTCTTTCTAACAAAAATGATGGTCCATTAGAACCTAGTTCAGCTTGCAACTCAGTCACTTTTCCCTGTGACTTCCTTAACAAGTCAGGCTCCTGGCTTAAAACCTATGTGTGAATTTTGAGGCTTCACCATATGCCAGTCTTTACCCCACAGGCCTTACAGAGGACAGCAGTCCTCCCTCCCATCCCCCAACCCCCTCCACACACCTGGTGCATAACCAGCCCACTGCAATCTCTGAACACAGTTGCAGTCAAGGACTCCGTCCCACTGGTGCTCTGGTCTGTCCGTCATCCTTTCTGCATAGCATTTCCTTTCCCAGCCCAGCCACCACAGCCACCTTCATTCAGTCTTAGATCTTTTTATTTAAGGCCTTAGGCAGGGTGTTCTTCAAGTGTCTCTGCTTATGGGGAAGAAGGGAAACCCTTGCAGACTTTTTTTCCCACTCTGACACAGTATCAGTGCTTTTCCACTCCAAGTCCGACCCTGAGCCCTCACTCCTGACCTCAGAATCCATAAGACTGCCTTCTGTATGGAGCTCTTCCACAGAGAGACTCTTCTCCCCACCCCCACCGCACGGAGCAGCTGACCCTCCAGGGGGGGAATGGGAATGTGAGTTGGCATTTTCTCCTGTGTTGGCCTCTTGCTTGTATCATCGCAGTGAGTGATTAACTCCTTCACTGTTGGCTTATTGCTTCTGGGGGCCACTCTGACGCACTTCAGCTCAGCTCTCCGTTCCCAGCTCAGCCGAGCTCCTGACACACAAAGGGCATTTTCTTGCAAGAACTGTCATATTCTGGAATGTAGCAGAAGTACTGTGTGTGTGTCTCTCATTTAGTCATAGAGAACATTAAAAATCATGTACTCATGGATTGAGCTTAATAATATTCTAACTTTTTGCAACTCAGTTGAGGACATTCATAAGAGAACTGGCCTTTCTGTTCCGTTGCTGGTGCAAAGCAGTGAAGAATTTCACGACTACTGGTGTGACAGCTGCCACGGCCTTGGCTTTGTCCTAAGGTACCGGTAGTTGTACCAGCCATTGTGTCTGTATTTTCAGTGCAAACACCAATGTAGTAAAAAGCAAGCAACATTTAGCGTTATTATGAATGTAGTTTTGACCTTTAGGGCCTCCCAAAATGCTTTCAGGGACCTCCACAAAGGTCTTTGCCCCTCACTTTGAAAACTGTGTGAGTATATTCTATGAACTATATAAGGGGCAGGGGAAAAAGCAGGTTTACAGTCATTCATAAGGAAAATATTACAATGATTAATAAATACTAATACAAGAATAATCTCTGTGCTTCACATACTCACGACTGAGAACCTCCTTTTGCTCCATCCTGCATCCTCTCCCTTAGTGACTGCACAGGATGGTACCACAGAAGCAGATGGGGGGAAGGTGTCAGGATTTGGGAATTCAAGATCTCAGCCGTCCTTCCATCTGTAATATCTGGTCGCTTGTCAGATTAAGTGAGTATGTACTTGCTATTCAACTGTAACTGCAAAAGCTAGGCTTACTCAAGAGTCATGAGCAGAATCCCTGACCCAAGAAAGGGTCTGACATGATTTGTTTTCCTTGGGCCAAAGTCAGAACAAGAGAAGGTACACTTTCTTTTTCTTTTCGACCAAGTTCCAAGTGGAGGGAGCACAGCATGTGCCAGGCTTTGCAATTGAGGCCTAAAGTGGGGGCAGTCTGTAGGACTGAGTCTTTTAACGTGTGGGATCTGATGCTAAATCCAAGTAGTTAGTGTCAGAGCTGGATTTAATTGTAGAATATGCAGTTGGTGTCTAAAGAATCAGAGACTGGGTTGTTGGTGCTGGAAAACACTCTAGGGCCTCAAGTACTTTAAATGGAAAAATGTCTGCAAAATCACAATGTCAGGAACTAGAAAGATTTTCAGTGTGCACGAGCTACGTTCTGAAGGGTGACTTAGAGTTTGGCGAGTTAAGGAGGTCAGGGAAAGTAGAGGAAAGCCATCACAGGCAGAAGGACAGGACAGGCAATGATGGAGGGAAATGTGAGAGAATATGACTTGTCCTGCTCTAAGGAACTGACACGTGGAAGCCAGGGCAGGGACCCAGAAGAGATGAAATCGGAAAGGTAAACAGGGCTGAAGTGGTCAGCTTTGCACTGTGCTCTCAGTTAAGTGTCACTATCACCTTAAACACTCTTAAAGGGTTGTAAGCAAGGAAGTGGAATGACTGTATTTTTGTTTTACAGGTATTAATACAAGACAAAATCCTCCTCCCACTTCTCACTAGCTACTGCTGTCATTACAGGTTCCCAGGGATTTTGCAGTAGAGACACTACAAATGGAAACTCAGATGCAATTTAAGATCCCTAAAAAATTATGCAGTGGTCTCTGGGAAACCCAGCATTGATCTCTGCTATGGACTCTGATGGATTCCTGGGATCTCCAGGGTTGGAGGCCGTGGAAAAGCTAG
Organism: Tonatia bakeri; assembly: GCA_004024845.1. Classification (NCBI taxonomy): domain Eukaryota; kingdom Metazoa; phylum Chordata; class Mammalia; order Chiroptera; family Phyllostomidae; genus Tonatia; species Tonatia bakeri. Next base: position 40,967 of record PVIA01001472.1, read on the forward strand.
GCAGCTGGACGGCGCTACTGAAACCTGATAGAAGTGTGCACCTGCAGCATCCAGAGACTCATCTATGCAAAACTACGTAACTTCCTTGTCTCTCTAATGGATGTGAAGATTGGCACTAAATTTAAAAACATCCAAAGGTAATATACACACAGCATATTTTTGATTAGAAAAATTGTGTGGTTTGTACAAAATAATCATTGTACTTCATCATATAAAAATTAACTATAAAGTCAAAAGTAGCATTGCTTATAAGACTGTCTACATAACTTTCATGGGTCATTTTCTCTTAGGTGAGGCTTGCTCACTTTTTTTCTTTCTTCGATGTTTATTTATTATCTGCTACATTCAACTTGTTGCTTTAGCAATCAGGTACTTTTCTTGCCCTTTGGGGAGTTCACAATGTGGTCAGCAATATGTGTGTGTGTGTATATGTATATGTAAATATATACATATACATATTCACTCTGAATACATTGTTTGAGTTATTCAGAATGTGCCAGGTGTTGTAATATTACTGAATCATGACTCTTGAACTTAAAACTTATGTGGTTTAAGAATATTTGATTAGCAATCTCTGTTAAATCTCATTCCTTTTTATTAATAGCTTCAAAAACAAATAAAAATTCACTGAAATGGTAAAATCTTAGTAAATAAGTAATAACCAGTTTAAAAGATTGGTGATATTTTTATTAAAAGAAAATTTAGCTCTTCATACATTCTGTAAGGGAAAAAATGGTCTCATTGAAGAATTTTTCAATTCTACTGTCTAAAAGGGAACCATAATAGAATTGTCTGAATCCTATAAAAAGAAAATTATTTTAGTTTTAAGTGGATCCTTGGAAATTTGAAAAAAAAGTGGTTTTCTTATTTGAATGAAGTAGTACTACAATGGACTTCAGAAGAGTTTGCTAGTTTGGCATTAGGAGAAATGTTTCTATTATTTAATTTACCAGTAAAGATGATAATTCTTCATGCTCTCAGCCTGAAAGTATTTGAGTGGTACAAACAGAATTAAGGACGACTTCAAATAAGATGGAGAAGACAGTGCATGAGTGTGGCTACGAACTGGTACTTCCTTACAGAACAAAATAAAAAGAAGCCTAGTATCTTTTTAATGCTTAAAAATTTTCTTGCAACAGAGAGGAGTTCCAGTAGGAAAATAATGGTTATTTTTATTCCCAGTGAGAAAGCAAAACTTTAAATTAAAGAAGTGAACATTGGCTCAGTAACAGAATAAAAAAGAATCACCGTTGCCCAAAATATTGAGAGGCTCAGGTTTGGAAACCTGGAAGCTCCAGTGGCAACACTGTCTGGGGAAACTGAGGCACGTGAGCCTTAAAGTGGGGGAGACATCACATGGCCTTCCTCATTACAGACAAAGTAAGGGTAGTAAGTCACACATTGTGTGGACTATTTATTTTTAATTAACTATGTTAGTAGAAAACAAAAACAGCTCTCAAGTTCTAAGCCATAAGATTTGTGAGAGCACCATATTCAGGAAAACAATTTCCCAGAAATGTGAGAAAATAGTACATTACTTCTAAGGAGATAAATGACATTCTGGAATAAATTGGTTTTAAATGGGAGCTGTTAGTCTCAGATTCAGTATTCCCATATTTATAAATGATAGGCTTATCCACTAAATATCGTAACTATTATGATTTTTAATAACTTTTCATAATTATTGTAACAAGTCAGCAATCAAAAAAGAATGCAAAGATTTCATAGTTTTTTAAAAAAACATCTTGACTTAGTTGATTTCAGAAACCAAAGAACAGAGTTGCTTTTTAAAGCTTTTGGATTTATGCATAATATTGTGTTCATTTCTTCCTTCCCAACTGTTCCTCCATTGCCTCTGGGTATATTAGCAAAAAAGATTAAAAACATAAATTATCATAACTAATAAAATACTTCAATAGGCAATATAAGAGAAAAAACATTTCTTTGGGAACGTGGTTCATATTGACCATGCTAATTACTTCTCCAACCAAAACTGTGCTTTCTTTGGGTAGGCATATATTTTGCAACAGAAGAAAATAGAAATTTTGGAGGTCTTTGATCTGACCCATTACTATTCATAGCCATCATAATGGCTTCCATATTTTTATTTTCCCATACATTTGAACCAGGCATTGACTAAGTCATATTTTGTGACTGATTGACACACTCACTGAGACTTTCCCTACTCTGGACTGCGCAGACTGTATCCTTGTGGGATTGTTGAACTTGATGCTCCGAGTTCTAAACTTTCTGAGTTAAAGTTAGCTGTGAAGGCTCGGCCTCATTTAGGTCTGATACCCTTGGCACGATGGTGGGTTCTTCCATCAGGAGGCACTCATTGTCTGCTGGTTTTCTTCCCGTGTTGTCAGTAACCATTGATGCTTAGTGCCCAGGTTCCACTGGGGGCTTAGAGCATGGTGACCTTGCAAAACTGTCAGACTGTCTGTTTTTCTGGTCAGTTTTTATTTGGGATGTTTTTATAAAGATTTGGTCTCTTCACCTCTTATTTGGTTTTACCCAATTATATAGTTTATATATGAAACACAGGATAACTGTTCCTTATGTTCCCTTTATCTACTAATGTGCAAGATAATCAATTGATTCACCATTCTACAAAAGTGATGAGTTAAATTGTTTTTTTTAAATACTCTTATGTACTCAAGAACTTAACTATACTTGGTTTTTCAGTGCACAGTAATTATTATCATCTTGAAGTTAAACATAGCCTATTTTGGACTGGTTTGTACCTCTTCAAGCTGGTGCCTAAGTCCTATTGACATGACCTTAGTAATCATTGACAGCTTCCTTACTAATTGATATGGCAAGATGTTTCAGATTTATTTTATACAGTGTGTGCTGCAGTACTGGAATCAACCATTTCTCTAAGAATCTCTGTTTCCTTTTAGTGGGAAATGTGTTTAGAGACCATAATCTTGGTCCTAAAGATGCTTACTGCACTTGGTTCATCATTGTTTTCATATTTTTTTAGGTGATAAAGTGGAGAAATACAGATACTCAAAATATGTAATATATAAGTATGAATAGATAACATAAACATAAATGTATATATCATCACAGATTCTATTGCTATATTTAATTCACACTCAGGAGTATAGTATTATTTTTGTTGTTTGTGTATTTTTGGTTTTTATTTTTTTTGCCTGGGATCTTCTACCTGCCTCTCTTTGCTCCCATCTCCCCAACTCCCCAAAATAAAGAATCCTGGCTTACTATCACACCAGGAATATAACTAGAATATTGTGTAATTACTCAATTAGTTTATTCCACAATCCATGTATAACTGGTTCAGAATAACAATACCAATCTTCCAGCTACCAATACTACTGTCAATAATATGATTAAAGAAAAGATTTTAAGATATTCTTATTTTAACAGTATTTTTATCCTTAAATGATATCTCAGTAGGTGGTGAAATCACTGTTTTAATGTCATATGGAACAGTTCCTCTCTTTGTGGTTATGTCACTAATCAGATGCACATTTAGTTTTTTGTTGCTTTTTAAATTAAATTCATTGGGGTGACATTGATAATAAAATTGTATAGGTGTCAAGTATACAATTCTATGATACATCATCTGTATGTTGCACTGCTTTTATCATCTCAAGTCTCCTTCTGCCGCCATATATTTGACCCCCTTTACCCTGTTCTCTCCCCACCCTTCTTTCCCTCTGGTGACCACTAACTACACTGTTGTCTATGTCTATGAGTTTATTATTTTTAAAAAATCTTAAAATATTATCTTTAATTACAGTTTACAGTCAATATTATTTTGTATTAGTTTCTGGTGTGCAGCATAATGGTTTAGCAATCACATACTTTCCAAAGTGTTCCCCCCGCCTTGATTTCCTGGGTCAAAGAGGTGAAGGGATTAAGAAGTACAAATTAGTAGTTAAAAATAATCATGGGAAAGTAAAGTACAGCTTAAGAGATACAATCAATAATATTCTAATAACTATGTATGTTGCAAGGTGGGCGCTGGAAATAGTTTTGATTTATTATCTGTTTTTAAGAATTTAAAAAATTTTAATTATATGTTATAAGGGCAAAATTTGACCCTTTTTTTTTTAGGTGAGGAGCAAGTTAAAGAAAGAAATTGGAGGTAATGAAAACCTAGGTCCAGTGAAGTGTGAGAAATCACCCAAGTCAAACAGCTAGAAGTTGGACCTACATATCTGCAGAAAGCCAGCATTTTAATACCATATTACCATAATGACTTTGAATAAATTTCATGTTAGTTTAAGTGAATTATCAAGTTACAATATATATATTAGTTTCTGATTTTGAGTATAATTTGCTGAATGTTTAAGTAAAGGAAAAAGGAGTTTTTGCTTTCACTCTAGTGATGCATATTTTTGTAAAATTATGCAGTGTTGATTCAGACCATATATAACTTTTGCCCAAAAAGAAAGTCATCTTTGCCTCTAAATAGGTTCCTCATTTTTGGTGTATGACACTCCCTGATACATGGGTATCCACATTTCTTGCACTATGCCCTGTCACTTCACTGTCAGCCCATCCAGTACTACTCATAACACGAATGCTCCCACTCTTGTTCATCCCCTTTGCCATACCTCAGGTCAAGCCAGATCTAAGGTCATGTCTCATCTACATTATTAAACAAATTGGTTTTCTTATCTTAGACTTGCTCTCTTCCCAATATTCTCTAAATCACAGTCAGAGTGATATTTTACAAGATTGATTTTAGTTAAGTTACTTGTAATTAAACATTGTCCAACAACTCCAATCTCAGGACAAACTTAAACTCTTTAGCTTGATAAAGAAGTCATTGTGTTCTTATTTTTTACTATTTACTATCTTAAACTATAATCCCCATGAATACTGAATGATTTTCAGTTCCTGAAACCCTTGGCTTTCTGCACATGGTATTTAAATTACCTGACACATTCTCCTAACTACTCTTTTCCACACTCACAAATCAGTGCTCACGTGTGTGATCCATAAGATGGATGGGACATATCAAATGGGTAGATTCTGGGACATATTTTTATATAGTTTTCCTAAATGATAGGAAAAGAGAAAAAAAGAATTAGTCCTTGTCTTGGTTGATGGCACCACCAATCTCATGAATGTAGTTCAGAAACTAAAGTCTTTTCTTTCATCCTTAATATTGAGTTCATCACAAAGTCATATTAGCTCTGTCATCTAAACAATTCCTTTTGATCTCACAATTGTCCCAGGTCAGACCTTCACCATCATAAACATGTAACAGTTCCCTTTGCCTCTAGCTTGGATCTTAAAGCTACCCAAAATGGAATCCAGTGTTTTCTATGTATTTAAAACACCCCTGCTTCACTAGCTGTCCATCACCTGTAGTTTACGTGCATGACGTCATGGAAGGAAGACTGTCATTACTTTTTCTTGCTTACCTCAAGTCTTGCTAGCTCCTCAAGACTCTCCCTTCCAGCCTTACTAAACCAGGACACAACACACTTTCTGCAAAGAGCCAGATGATAAATATTTTAGACTTTGTGGGCAAAAGGTCTTTGTCACTATTATTCTAATTCCCCATTGTAGGCATAAAGGAGCCATGACAATACATAAAGGAATGGACAAGGATGTATTCCTGTAAAACTGTATTATGAACATGGAAATTTTAATTTTATGTAATTGTAATGTGCTATGGAATATTATCCTTTTTACTTTTCCTTCAACAACTTAAAAATGTAAAATGCTTCTTGCTCACAGGCTGGGTGAACAGGTGACAAACCAGATTAGGCCCATGGGCTCTGCTTTATTGGCACAGGACAGTAGTAGCAAGCCCCTGAATGAAGGACCACGATGTTTCAGGCACATGTTTTCTGTGCCTGACATGGCCCGTTGTTTAAACTGCAGAGCTTTAACCTAAGTGGAGCTTGAATAGAAGTTAAGATTCATTGTCGTCTCCTGCGAGGTGTTCCATAGTCCTTATTCTCTGATCTGGGGAGAGGTTGATCGTTTCTCCTTTTATGTTCGTGAAGTGTCTTGTGGATACTTGTACTACTATACTTTTCATGCTTTATTGCAACTATCTGTTTACTTGTATGTCTCTACCACTCATTGGGGGTGATGGATTATATTTTATCTATTGATAATTTCTGGCTCCTTGGCACACAAAGCCACTTAAAAATTTTTTTCCCACTTAACATTTTTGTTTTATGGGGTCATCAGGAAAAGGACAGTTGGGAAACCAAGTCCTATTTTGCAGATAATCATCTAATGAATAGACAAATGTCAATATGTACAGTGAAAGAAGTGTCTTAGATGGGAATAGAAAATAATGCAGGGGAGAGATAAAATTAGTGATTGGGTGAGTGCTATCTGAAATAAAACTGATGAGAGTGCACATTACAATACACGTTCCTTTTCAATTATAGGGAAAAAACTCTTTGGAGGTTAAAACAACAAAAGTTCTCTTCAATTGTGCAAAATTAAAAACGTTTTGGCTCTTGATGCCTTGCCTTTTCTTACATTTTATATTTTATCAAAAACTAATGGTCAGCTTTGAAACTTAATGTAGGTAACAGAAATATGAAAGTAAATATACCTCTTTGGTCTAGAGTTAAATTTTCATATTATCAATCTAGAAAAGTAATTTCTCATTTTATAAATGGAATTTATTTTAAATTAAGTTGACAAGGGTCCTGAGACTTTCTGTGCAACATTTTAATGGAGATATTTATCAATATATAATTTGGATTCTGCAGCCCGTCAGGTAGATTGTCACACAAAGTATGTTTGTAAAGTACAGGTGCTCTAGGTCAACACCTGTTCTTCTGTCTTAGCAAGCAGAGGGCCATGATGACATGAATGCCAACCCAATGCATTGCTCAGAGATAAGTAAAATACCTGTGAGAATTGGTTTTTTGTTCATGCATAACATGACCGTTAAACTTGCTCATTATCTATAGTCCTTCCCCCAAATGTTAGTGAGAGAAAGTTTTCGATAATGTAGTGGATTTTGGCTGCAGCTGGGGACTGAGGTCATTGGGACTTTGGTGTGTCTTGTGGATATTGGATTTATATTGCCTCACAGAGAGAACTACGTATGACATGCATTGCTCTTTCCAAGGTAAAAGTTCCTGGAGGGCAAGGAGTGGATCTTTCTAAATCCCTTCTCATTTATACCAAATATTTAACACAATAGAAGGGAATCTCATTGCGTAAGGTAGGTCAGCAACAGGTTGGGGGTAAGGGTTTACATTCTTAAGTTTGCATGTACAGCAAAAAATTGAATCTGTGAAAATGCTCTTAAAATATATTACACTACTAGTAACAACCAGAAGGCAGATAAAACATCTTTTAATAATTCCAGCACAGTAGCTTTTCCTGCAGCTTTAGAATAGACAATTGGCTGCGGAATGGAGGAGGCACTTTGCATACATTTTAGGGGCTAAATTGAACACCCTAAAATGTACTTCATATGTTTTCGTACTCCCATGATATTTAATTTTTAATGCATAACATTGAACTTCTTTAAGTTAAATAATAAATACAGTGTTTCAAGGAGTAAGTAGTTAATGTTATCTTGTACACAATAAGGGCCCAGTGAATATTTGTTGAATACTTGATTGATTGAACAAATTAAAATATTACTTTTCCTAGAAGGTAATGGATAAATACAGGGGTCTGGCACAAATAACACCGCTTTTTTATTACAAAATATTTTATTACAAAATCATAAGCTAAGCATGTAATTCTGTAATATAACTATATCACGCTCAAGCACACCATATGACATTTTAGGTGAAATGTTCAAATTGAAACTATAAATTATCACACCCATATTATTACCCTACCAACCATGCTCAAGCAGGTGTTACTTCTGCTGGACCCTGCGTTAGACAAAACTTCCTTGGTAATTTTGCCGGGCTTCTCTCAGGCTATTGGTTTACAAGGTCAGTTCACGCTCCTTATAGAAAGAGGACACGCATTTGAAGGCCAGGAGTTTTTCCTCAACTCATCACACTAGGAGCGACAGTCCTCTTCAGCAGTCACTGTGGATAACAGCTTCAGATGCGACCTCAGTTCTGCTGGCAGCTTTACAGTTGAAGGGCCATGAAACGTGCATAATTATTCTGGTCACACCCCATAGATTATCCCTGCCTTATAGGAAAAAATGATGTCTTTGCAGTTTTCTTAAGATGTTTGTGCCCCTCAAAGGGTACCAGATCTACACTTTTTATATTAATATTGTTTGGAAAATCTGACTTTTTAAGAATCCAGTGCGATACAGTGGGCACGGTACCTTTACCCAAAACGGACCTGTTGAAGGAGTCCAGAAACATAGCATGACATCTGAAGAGTTACCAGTGCTGTTAATTTCTTTTTGTTATTATTCTGTGGTAGAGTTTCCAAACTCATTGAGTTTATTCACAAAGTTACCACCCCATATGGGCATTAAGGAAACATGATTCACTGTTTTATGAGCAAGAGATGAATAAAACCAGCACTGAAGCAAAATAGCGCTGGAAAATTTACTAGTAGGGAAGCCAATATGACTTTTTTCTCTTCCTGATATAAAAGCAAGAGCAAAATCTGAACAAAACTTGTAATAAAGGCAGTGTAGATTTAATGGTAATTTTAAGAAGAATGTTTTGCCACAAAAACTTGCTTTCTTATTTATAATGATGGATTTATAAATATGAAGTTTATGAAAGTATAGTTCACTATTTAGAGGAATAATAAACCAGCTTTATAAATAGGAAGCTATAGTTTTTCTTTTGGTAATTAATAACATCTTAGCCATGAAGCATGTTTTTACAATCTCATACCAAATCCTTCATAAACCTAGGTGGATTTCTCTAAAAATGGTGGAGATAGTTTTTGAAACTACGATTAAGTTTGAGACAAGGAGATAATAAATTATGTTAACTCTGCCTTCAGATATGTTGATCATTATTAATGCAGAGACAAAACTATTCAACCAATTCCCTAGGAAAACAATTTATAGCAAAATGAAGTCATTATTTGGAGTGGCATAAGTGAGCAAACTCAGATAAGAAAAAATAAATAGGGTATTTTGGTTGGTTTTCCTTTTGAACAGACCAATTTCTGGTTAGGGAAACATATCTGCCACATTTAGATACTTTTGCTTGCATTTTATGCAACTAATTTCCATAAAAATAAAAATTTCACTCATATAATGGGAGAAATAAAGATATACAAACAATAAAAACCATTCCCTTAATTTTTCAGTGTTATTTATTTTGTAGTGGGGAATATAAAAGATGTAAAACACATAAAAATACTGTATAAGTCACATAGTCATTTCTACAGCTGTGTGAATCCCTTACATACATATTTCTTTTAGGATATAAACAGATCATTTGAAAAATTAAGATAAGTTTTTTGCTAAACAAATTATGGAGTCAATCACCTAGTAATAGCAATATTTTATATTTATGTAGTGCTTTACAATTTATAAAGCACTTCCATATTGCGTGTATCATCTTGGTTTTAAGCAATAATTTCCCTTTGAAAACAAATGTGTGTACTAACAGTTATCTAGGTACCACAGGTGCCTAGAAACAAAAGGAAGCCAGTCAAAGATGAGGGAATTAGAAGGGAGATGATATATCAGAAGCCAACTTGGAGGATTTCAGGGAGCGAATAGTTAATCTGATCTATATCAATTACAGGGAAGGGATCAAGTAAAACTCAGGCTGAAATTTGTCCATTAGATTTGGCAATTGGAAGGAAAATGGAGGAGCAGTTAGAGAGAAATTGTGCGTAGAAGATGATTTACTGTGAAGTTAATGGAGTTTAAGCATCAGGACCACTCAAATGCAAACTCTTCTTCATATTTCTAACCTCATGTTCCTAATTTGGTAACTTGTCTTCTTAAAGGAGACTTCAAAATGGTGTGAGCTCCAGGTCCTACAAAGCCTGCTGCATTCCTGATTTTGGAAATGGAAGCTGGTACCGCGAGTTGAGATATGAATGGGAGAGGAGAGAACTGATGGTCAGCGTGGTCAGGGGAGTTCTGTGAATATATGAAGCTGACTTTAAGGGTGTATGTCCAGTGCATTAACACAGGACCCCATGCTCAAATAAGCCCACACTTAAGAGTTAAGCTCTGCCATTGCTGTGTTGATATTCTTAACAACTTTATCTTTTAGTTTAAGTTTTGTGAGTGAGGGCTGATTAGACAATGAACAGTGCTCAGGGCTAGGACCCTGGCTCTCCTTCAGTGCTGCCTCTTCCAGAGGAGAAGTTCTCTGCTGCTTGATCCCCAGCCCTCTGGCACCGTAGGCACACTTGGCCTCCACCTCCCTATGGCTGGCCACCCTGCAGCTGCTGTTGCTCTCTGCCTCTGGAAGGTGGTGTCTGGGCGTGGGTGTGAGAAGGCTCAGGGTTGGGTGTGTACATACTGCCATGTCCTGGGAGTGAGCATGGAGATGGATATTTTCGCCCACCCTGGCTGGCAGTACATCCATCGAGTGTTTGGTGGGTGGCCAGTCAGAGGTCATATGCCCGTTAGCACTAGCCTATAGCCCACCTTGGACCCAGGTACTTAGGACTTCCCAGTGCGGAGGTTCAAAGTTTAATGGGTTTCACCTCATTTGTGTGGCTTATGGTGACCCGCCTGTGGGAGAGGGAGATGATTAGCTAGATTTTTCCAGCCCTTGACCCTCTCTGGGATGGAGCACATGGACGGGCTGGGCAGGGAGCAATAAAAAGAGATCCTGGCCTTCGTAAGACTGGAGGGAATGCAGCCCTCCACATGGGGAGGCGGGGCCCCTGAGTGGCTGTGATGGCCTTCACTCCAAGGCTCTGTGACTGGAGGGATTATCTCTTCCTTTTTCTAGCTTTTCTGATTCTGGCTTCTTTTTGTCTCTCCTGGCCAGCTCAATGCACCCTTTGGGGATAGCGACAAAATATGAATTTTATAATTTTGGTGATGTAACATACAAGTGAAATACTCTGACATTTGCATTTAAAAGTGTCATCGTACAATATAAAGATGAATGGTAAAACTTATGGTAAAAATTTAACATTTTAATTTTACTATATTGAGAAGGATATTAAATAGCAAATAAACTGCTTGAAAAGTCCAGAGAGAGAGGTTACAGAAGACATGAAAATGCTTTACATGTACGTTTAAGGCATTTTTTCTCTACTCTGAACAAAAGGTCACATTTTCATTTGGCACTGGATCCTACACATTTTGTAGCTGGCCTCGTGTGCGTGTGTTTAACGAAAAGAGACAAGGTGGAGACAGAGAGAGTTGGGAAGAGCTATCTGGTTGATATGCTAAATTAATTTTGAAAGTTAGCTACCATCACCCTTGAGGAAAGAAGAGAGTTTTGCTGAACTTCCTGCTTAAATCACTCAGGTGTGTCTGATTGGTAGAGCCTGGCTCTCCTGCCTTGTAGCCTTGCTGTAAAGGGGACTGGGAAAACAGGCATTTCACATTTTATGTCTCATAATGCTAAGTAGTCTGCTTCCTACCAAGGGTCACAAAATTGGGAATTGTCCAAACCCAGGAAGAAGTTCAGATGTTCCGCCAGTAGCTGTAGGTGCCTTACTCCTACCCTTTGACATTTACCACTCAGGATGCTCTCTGGCTGACCTTGACATTCAACTGCCAGTGTCTGGGCTGGCCAGAGGGCTGGGGGAACTAAGTACCGATGGGAACTGCTAACTTTCTTTCCTCTGTCCTTGGGAGGGAAAACTGTGAGGTGTGTGTTTCAAACCATTTCCCAGAATTCCCAAATGAGAGTTAAGCTCTTATCTCTCACTGTGGTAATTGTTTTGACAATATATCCTTTATTGACTGCCTTCCCTCTCTGATCCAACTTCCCTCCCTTGGTAATGTTTCTTTTATTTCCCAAATAATCACTTCGAATCCTTTTAGCAGGGTCACCTTCTGAAGGAATTCAAACTAAGATGCAGAACAGTCAAAAAAGCAAAGCAAAACAAACAAAAACAAATCTCTCCTCGTGATATAAGAGTTCACTTTCTGCTTCAATAACAGCTCTCTGCGCTTTAATAACACTGATATCCCTGTGAGGTGGTAGTCCCTGTTGCTAGGCCCACAGGCTCCGGGACCACACACTTCTGGCTGTGTGTCCCCCGTGCTCACTGCAGAGGCTGAAGGTAGTGGGAGCCCAGTACGTATCTGCCGGTGCAGCGAATGAACGGATGAATGGTTATGTGTTTATCCAAACATAATGCTCATGAAAGATTTGTATGAAGAATGTGCGTTGTATTACTGTTATCTGAAATAGCAATAGAAGGGGTTGTGATTATCTCTGTATTTTCCAATCTGCCCAATTTTATTTTGTCCTGGTTGCTATGTAGGTGTAGGCATGTGATCAGCACTAATTTGTGTATGTGAGGGTGTGCAAGAAACAACGCCCTCCTTTTTTTGTTTGAAATTGTAGAGAAATATTTCTAAAATATGTTTTTAACATGGAAAACAGTATTAAGTAAAGATTTTATTTATTTATTTTTAGATAGAGGGGAAGGGAGGGAAAAAGAGAGGGAGAGAAACATCAATGTGCGGTTGCCTCTCCCACGCCCCTCATGGAGGGCCTGGCCCACAACCCAGGCATGTGCCCTGACTGGGGATCAAACCAGTGACCCCGTGGTTTGCAGGCTAGCATTCAATTCACTGAGCTGCACCAGCCAGGGTGACAGAGGTGTCCTTTAACACTTTTCTTACTGAGCTTTTATGCTGAATGTAAAGCCAGTGAAATCTGCCGGCTCAGGGCTTCTCAAATCAGAGGATCTGCGTTTCCTAGAGAAAAAGTTTGGCTCACAAAAGCCAATGCCACCCACATTCCAGAACTGTACAGACTGTAGGCTCCAAGCAAATGCCTATGTATGCCCTTTACCTTCTCTGTATAAAAAAAAATTACAAGTGCATTAATTTGAAGGTGAGATCTCATGATTTTATCCCTATTTATCTTTTCCCTATTGTTTTCATTATTATTCTTTTTTTTCCTCCTCTCTCCTCCCTCTTCAAACAACGAACAGGAACTGATGCAGATGGCAGAGTGTGGTAAAGACATTACACACGTAACTGTCAATACTGAAGGAAGCAGCAGTGAGCTCTTCAGGCACTCACAGACAGAAGAATTTGTTAAAGTAGTGGAAGCAAAATATGCTTTTCAGTGTTTCAAGTGAAAGATTATTTCTAGTTTGAATAATGGAACATGGAAATATAAATGAGTATCTCTAGGATAATCCAGGCAGTAAGAGTATCTCCAGCAGTAGGGGTATGTCTAGGATAACCAACTGCTTGTAAAGTAAATAAATAAGTAAATAGCTAAAATGTTGGTTCTAATGTATTGAATGATTAAGAATCTAAATAGATTTGTGAAAGGTTTTGATTTCTTACTCTGATTTAGTATTTGAACTTAGACATATTTTGTTAGCATGTTTTTTAAAAGGCTGGTAACTTTGTTTTCATGAAACTTTGTTTAATTTTTTAGTTAAAAATCACCAAATGTTTTAAAAACATTAAGACTGTATTAGTTTCCTATTACTGTTTTAATAAATTACCAAAAATTCAGTGCCTTAAAATAATACAGATTTATTGCCTTCCGGTTTTGGAGGTCAGAAGTCAGAATGGGCTAATGTCAGTCTGTGGGCTAATGTCAAGCTGTCAGCAAGGCTGTGTTCCTTCTGGAGGCTGTAGGGGAGAATCCATTTCCTTTTCCAGTTTCTAGAGGTTGTCAGAGTTCCTTTAACTCAAGATCTCTTTCCTCCATCTTCCAAGCCAGCACCTATGGGTTGAGTTTTCACACTAAATCATTCTGATCTGCTTCTTTTGCCTCCTTATTTTCACTTATGGGAACACTTGTTATACTGGGTATGTTTCGATAATTTAAGATAGTAATCCTAGCTCAAGGTCCCCCAGGATCTCCCCTTGGGGTACTTAAGGATAAGCACCCTTAATCCCCCCTTGCCATAAAATATAACCTGTTCACAGATTTAAGAAATTAGGGTGTGAACATCTTTGGGGACCCTTATTATGCCTATCACAGGACGATTTATAAAACAGCAAAATAACTTACACTAAAACTGAGAATAATATAAGAGATATAAGTTCATGGGGACATAAAATGGAACCAGAAATTAAGCAAACAAAAAAAGGCACACTTACCAGGTCATATATACCTCTTTTGAGTTCCAAGTCCATGATTCTTAAATTCTGAATTTAAATCATACTTTTGAATGCTATAATTTTTGGTGGGATTCTTGAGGGGATTAAGACAATCAAAAACAATACTAATTATGTCACTGATAATTATATCCCAGGATAACTCTTTCCCTCATTATTAATAAAGCAATCACAGCTAGACAACATGACTGCATTTAAGCAGTTATTGCTTACCTAGAACTGTTCACTGCTCATACCTTGTTATCCCAGGAAAGAATGAATGAAAGTCTTGCCTGTTCTGTAACCATCTTCCTTTTGGCAGCAACCTAATTTTTACTGATGCCTCTCTCATCTTATTGCAGCAAAATTAACCTCATTTTACATTTTATTGAACAATTTGCTCAGTCAGTACAACATTCCTTCTGATGAAAATTTCTGTGACAGTAGGTACACTCAACTGTAACAATAATGAAAAAGTCTAAATGCTGGTCCAAGTATGAGTGCATGCCCATGCAATTTCAGAGGGCTGAAGCATGCCAGTTTTAAGCTCTGTACCATTAAATACAAAAAGAGATCCGTATATTAGTGTGCATCTGATCTGTAACATAGTTCATAATTTCTAGCACTTGTAAGATTAAAACAGATTAAATTCTTTGCAGAAGTCATTTATCCCTGATAATAGCTGTCATTCGTATTGTACCTACTATACCTCTGATGCACCCAGCACTCCTCTATTTTAACTGATTTCATCTGTAAAGTGTGTGACCTATTTATTTTACAAATGAAGAAATTCAGGCAAAGAGAGGATAATTGATCTTTCAAAGGTCCCACAGCTAATAAGTAACAATCTGGGATTTGATTCCAGCTAGTTTGCCTTTGATGCTGTCTGTGTTTTTACCATCAACAATATTGCTTCAAAGAACAAAACTAAAAACTACATTCCCACAATCCTCATAAAGAAGGCATCATGCCAGGCTCTTTATGAAGTGCAGTGCTTTGCCTGACTCCATCTATTGGATATTTTTACCAGTGGAAAGGTGGGTGAAAGTGACACCTCCGTCATTGAAGAAGATTGTATATTCTTCCAGAAAGCTTTTTTTTTTTTTTTTGCCTAGAATACTCTCCTCTTTTCTGCCCTCTCCTCTTCATTTTTCAATTCCTTGTGATTCCAATCTTAGAATAAACATCACTTCTTTAATAAAACTTCCTGTATTCTACTGTTTTCATTATTTAATTGCATTTTTGTCAAATTCTGTAATAACATGATATTCTTTTTCCTTCACAGCATTCATTGCAGTTTGTAATGAATTTGTGTGAGTTTGTTTGATTTCCGTTTAATTTGTTTGTAATTTATTTTGACTAAGACATGTATATTTTACCAGACTGTCACATCCATGAAAGAAGGAACCATGTATATTGTTTGCTCCCCACAGTACCCTTAGACCTAGCATAGTGCCTGTCACATAACGGGTGATTATAAACATTTGTGGAATGAATGAACGGGATCTTAGTTTCTGTTTATTTGTCCTTCATTTCACTTTTTATTATAAATAATTCTATGTCTCCAATTATAGGATTAATTGGTTGCAAAAATGATTTAAATATTTTATCTCTGAAATTACGTATTTATTATATTTAGTAAAACATATTATATTCCTAGATACAAGATGAAGAATGATGTTGCCCTTACTATTATTCACTGCTTCTTGCACATACCCTCAAACCCCTCGCCTCTCACTGTATCCTACCTACTCCCTTAGCTAAATCAAAATCCAGGTAAAGCTAGTCTTGTGCCTCCACTGTGCCTTCACCTGCAGAGTTGACAAATGCTGAATAAAATCACAGTGACAACTGGTAATATACGATCCATGACTCTAAGTGGCCCCTTCATATTTTCTGGCAATTATACTATATTCCCTGCTCAATTCACTCACACTCTTCCAATTTCTCCTATTTGCACATCTAACACTGTCTTCCTTTTCCTTCTTTAGACTGATATCCTTGTTCTGATTTAATTATAAAGAAGACAAGGTCACATCATCACCTCTATGCGCCTACTTGCGTTTGTGCTTGTGCACACTCCGCCTTCCCGCCGGCTCCTGAGAATGAATCATCTTCACTCCTTCACTGGTCTCACTCTCTCATGATTTTCCCAGCTCCGTCTTCCAGCAACTCTCTTTTCACCTGCAGCTTCAATTTTTTCATCATGTACTGAGTCTTTTCTACTAGTCTACCAGGTATTATTTCTCCCACCTAGAAACACAGAACCAAATAAAGCAAAAAATAGTCTTGACCAAATTTTCCCCATTTCCCTTTTTCTTTCTCTAGCAAAAGCTCCTTGGAAGGGCTGCCTATGCCTACTCTCTCCCTCTTTTCTCCCAGCAATTTCAGACTAACCCCATTTCAGTCAGATTTTTCACATCCTTCCCACCACAACTGTTCTAAATGATGCAATATCTTCTGTTCCGAGTTGTTCATAATACTCTGAGCATTTGCATCAACAACTGGGTAAGCAAATCCCGGTCCACAGTCAGAGTCCATTCTTGTCAGGACCCGTTTGCAGCACCTCGCTCCCGGGGTTACCAGCATCAGTCTGACTTGCCAGCTGTGTTCAGGTCCTTCTCACCAGGGAACCTGCCACAGAGCCATCTGCAGTCTTTGTCTCCCTTCTTGGCAGACAGAACAGATTTAGCAGCATTTTGTGCCTTAGAAGTTGCAAGAGGAATATGTCTAGATTCAACCCGTCTGTGTACCACGGCAGTGCCCTCATATCCCAGGGGCTAATTTAAAGGGAGTATGTGGGGATGACTGGTGGTCAATTTGGGTTACCTTCCAACCCTGGAAGGCAAGTTTTCTGATGGACATCAATGTATCCTACATTAATGCACCCATTTTAATTTCCATGGGGCTGTGTTCCATAAGGGCTCCCCTTTAATAGGCTACATTTCCATTGCCCTCCTGTATGACCATATGGCCAGGCCACTGCCCAGGAGTCAAAAAAAAAAAAAAACCCAAACACAAGGGCTTTTATCCCTGTTTAATTCTTCCACCACTGCTAGGAAAACAGCATGCAATTCAGCCCACTGAACCAATTTTTTGTTTTTTGTTTTTCCTTTGATCAGAATGGTGGCCTTCTAATCAAGATATCCATTCCTGGTGGAACTGCCATCCACAAACCAAGCAGCTTTTCCTTGTTCAGTTGAGAGCTCTTCACAGGGCCCTGTCCGAGTGACAACAGAATCTAGCAACTCTTCAGGCAGTTCCAGAGTCAGTCCGAGGGGAAAAGAGGCTCCCTGCTCGTGAGTGACTCCTCCTTGCAGCACGATTTTGTATAAACCACTTGAAGATTTTCTGGGAAATGCCATCCCCATTAGAACATTTCTCTGACATCATCCAAAAGATTGTGGGTATTTCAGGTTTCAAGAGCGTGTTCTGTCTCCAGTCATAGATGTTTTGATTAATGCCCGACAGCAAGGTAGTAAGTGCCCCTCAGATGGAAATTCTCTGGTCCAAATTTCAGTGCTTGAGAGGTACTTGCGGGCTCTCGCCGTAAGTCCTAGTCGAGGTTCCCCACAGGGTCAGGGAAGTTGATCCTACCAGCTTCTGTCCCACTCTGTGTAGACTCAGATATCTTCCTGATTCCATTAGCATGTCTAATTCATGTTGCTTGAAGGGCAGATCTGCATGCCTTTTGTTTTACAACAACAGGTAGGGGAACTGTTCTTCAGTCAGATACAATGTTCTTCCCCATAATATGACCAGATAAAAGAGACTTCACGTAAAGCCTGTTCAAACACACAAATTCCCCTACAAACTTTTACCTTAGTGCCATCAGCCCTTACATTCCTAACCATGGCCCCTGTTAGGACTTCATCAATAGGTTTTGATGTCACAATACCCATAGGGGAAGTGTTTCCCAGCGACACAGAATATCCATTCCTATAAAACATTCAGGTAAAATTTAAACAACTTTTTTATATAGCACCTGAGTAATTATTTCAATTTTCCTAATTCTATCAACCATTATATTTTTATATTCTCTCAATCTACTCGTACCATCATGGGTCAGGGCTTCACCAGTGAGTGTTGGAACCACAGTTCTTGGGTCTTTGATATCAAGGAGTCCCAGGAATTTCTCTCTATCCCCTGATCATTTTACCCACTCAGGTGCAAAAGGCTTTGGGTGCCCATGGAGGGGTCAAGCCTAGGGATCCTGGCCCTTTGTCAGTTTCTATGTTGGTTAATCTTTCTAACCACTGCTCTAAGCAATTACTCCTCAGGTTTCTCATAGTCATTTCTACCTGCTGACTTTTTAAATTTCTCCAAACAGAGCTAAATAGAATGAACTTTTGAGGTCTTTTAATGTTGGGGGACCCATAGGGAATCCCTTTGGTCCCCCAATGTTGTGGAATGCTATACTAAAGCCTTTGTCTTATTCCATCAATGTCTGTTTTATGCACCCCACTTCTTGATAACATCTGAAGATTTTCAGCCTGCTGGCCCACTTCTTGATAACATCTGAAGATTTTCAGCCTGCTGGCGCAAGTCCCACAGCTCTCCCCTTCCTAATCCTCTTTGTCTCACCCTCAGCAGCGTTTGCTTTACCCCTTTTTATTTCTTAATAACCATTTAAAAATTCCACCTGGACTCTCCCCTCAGCCTCTCCCCATTTTCTTGTTAATTAACCCAATGTTTTTATTAACATCTGTAAGGCCCACGAGGGGAAGCTGAAACAGCAGATTCCACAAGAATTCCTGAAATGTTTTTCCATTTTGTAGCAATAAGATTATACTAGGTGCTCATGTGAAAGGGGCCCCTTAACCTCAACATTTACCATCACCTGGGGATATCTGGTCATCATAAAGGCATCACCCACATGGCTTGCCTAGGGTGCATATCTGCTCTCTATTCTGGGGTGTTTGACTTGGCATCCATAGGAAGAGTTGGGCAATTCTCCATTTCAGGGCAAACAGACCTTGCAGCGCTTTAATCCAGTCCGAGAGACTGGCTGTTCCCTAGGGAACAACCCCCTGTGTGTTGATTGTTCAGTGGAGAGCTACGGGTTCTGTATCAATCCAAACAGGCTCTTCCACTCTACAGGTTTCAAAAACAAAGACACTCCTCTTAAGTCACTCACTCTCATAAACCATTTCAGTAAAAGGTTCTTCGGGGAGCTCATGATACTGATTTACAAAATGAAACAATTCCTTCACACTAGTCCCTCTGGTGTCAATAGTTTCTTGGTTTTGCCCTTCCCTCACATTGACTATCTTCTTGGCAACCAGAGCTCTTAGAGCTACTTTCTGTTGTTTCTGCATACATTTTCTCTTGGCTGTGAGGGCGTGGCAAAGCGGGCAGCTTTGAAACCAGTCACCCAAGCTTAGACTCACTGAAATCTGGGCTTAGTCTAGCATCAGGGTCTGACCAGCCCTCTCTTTTATTTTTAGTTTAGTTATTACAAGATAACAATAACCAAGGGATCGAATATTTCACCTTTTTCTTATTAGTCTGCATTTTGTTATGCATCCAGTGAATGAACTCCACAGGGCTTGCCTCCATCTCTAAATCCCATTGGTAACTTAACTTTAATAGCTGGTGGCAGTGCAGCTGCTGCTGCACGTGATGGGTGGCCACGTGGCCACCCAGGAATCAAAGGCTCTCCATCCTCAATCCTTGTGTCTTCTCTCTTCCCAAAGCACAAGTGTCTGCAAGCCAGGGATGCCCTAGCAAGTCCCATTTCACTGACACCATCTTCAGGGTTCCTAGACCTAATTCCAATGCCTGTGGGGGGGTGAGGGTGTAAGGACAGTGGGGACACTTTCCACACAATACTAAGCAACTCTCAGACACCAGCAGAGTGTCTGAGAATTCAACCCTATTTTGATACTATCCAGCCAGAGGTAACATCATATGCTTGCAATTCCTGAATTACTCTCTTACCTTCAGCTCCCTCTGGACCTTCACACACATCCACTTGCCTACCTGACGTAACTAAAACTGTTCAGTGATACACTCCCTCCCAAAATGTATCGTAATTACAGTCTACCTCATCTCAGGAAATGGCAAATTTATTCTTCTACTTGTTCAGGCCAGTTTTAGGAGCCATTCTTGACTACTGTCTTGTACATTCAAATAGAATCTGGGATCCACACACTGTCTAGCACCTTTAGTATTCTATGTGGCACCCTGGTCTGAGCTACCACATTGGCCATAGAGGAGTAATGACCATGTCTACCTGGTGAGATCAACAAAGCCTTGCAGGTTATACTTATATTGACTCTTGAAAATTAAGGACAACTTTGCCAGGTAGGTAGAGGACAGAAAATAAAATCTAGGCAAATGGAGAATAAAGACATAATTCTGCTTATGATGTTAATAGTAACATTAATAAACTGCAGTGATTTAAATCTCTGGTTTGTCTGGGTATAAACAATTATAAAGGATAGGAAGAAAAAGGACTAACTTTGTAATGACTATTTTGATAATTATATTGGAAAAAGAAAGCCCACACAGAGATGTGAGTAGTACTGATTTTGTTTTTTAAATCAAAAACTTGTATTTGAATTAACAGGTGAATAGGCATGAGAAAGGAATTCAGTAGCTGAAGCTATAGCCATGTTGATCTCCAAGGGTGTGTTGATTTGAGTATAAGTGTGAATCAACTTTGCTATTAATTTGTCAAAATCTGGCTTTAGCTGGGTGAGTGTAGTGTTTGTGTTAAGGCTCCAGTACGTAGCTGGCCATATAGCAAGTTCTGACACTCTCTGGTTACCAGACCAAAGGTCTTTAGCATCAAAGCCCAATATGATATGAACAGGAGCTTGCAGCAAAGAAAATAAGGGTCTATTTTTAAGAAGTGGCCCATATCTGGAATCAGGTGAGCTGATGCTCAAAGACCTGGCTCCCCATGGCTTCCAGGGGATGGGTTATATAGGGGAAAAACCACTAATCACTGTGGCTAAAGGGGTTAGGGTCATGTGCAGGGTTGTGGTCTCTACGGATCGGTCTGTGCTAGGGGAGGGGTAGCTGACCAGTGCACCTGGTCCTGTCAGCCATAGTGTTGCTTGTCTGGTTTTGCCAATTTTCTGGGCCTGGAGCTGAACCACAAGTAAGGCCTAGATGTTATCTCTAGTTTGACTGAAACTCTGTCTCTGTGGTCAATAGACCCAAAAACTCTGTTTCCAAGATTGGTTGATGCCTACTAGAACCTCCCTGTCTTAGGGCTTAAATGACAAAAGGAGTGGACATACCAGGAAGAAGGAGGCAGATGAGCCAGGGGGCTGGATGAGCCTGTTTAAATCAAAAGAAAGGAGAAAGGATCATAATAAAGAAAGGGAGTTTCTGCATAGTTACACTATGGGCAGAACCGTCCACTTCCAGATGACCAAAGATTTAACTCTCTACTAGCAAAGTCCTTCCTTGTGCCTGACCTCTTGATGACAAATGCCTGTGTAAGCTTTGATGTGTGGTCGGAATTATCCAGCAGGAGGGAAGGGAGAAAGAATTTTGAGTGAGGGAATAGGAAAAGGGAATGAACCCCTCAAGAAAACTGAAATTTTTGGTTTTAGGGAATCACCAAAATAGATTAAAATTTCAATGTACTTAGAATGAAAACTTTCTCAGTGTTTGTTTGTAAAATTTAACACTAATTTTTCTCGTAGTAACTCATATTCATAGTTTGTTTTAATAAGCTTATGAGAACAGTAGTTTGCCTGCTTGACTGCTCCCCACCCCCAGTTCAGGCTTTCTAGAGCAAGGGTGTCAAATTCATTTTCACTGGGGGCCACATCAGCCTCAAGGTTGCCTTCAAAGGGCTGAAATAACTTTAGGATTTTATAAATGTAACTACTCCTTAACTGTTAAGGAGTTGAAATGACATTTGGCCTTTGGAAGGCAACCATGAGGCTGATGTGACCCCCCATGACAATGAGTTTGACACCCCTGTATCTAGAGGCAACTACTTCCAACTTTTAGAACTGTTTCTTATTATTTTCCTCTATATTTCCAAATAATATGCTCGTGTCATGATTTCTTTATTTTTGAACCTCAGACATGCTTTATCTCATCCTACCCCAGTGATTTTCAACCTGTTAGCCGCAAGAATTTTTAAACATGCAACACCTGACTATTTAGTCAGGGGCACTGACCTCTTTCTCTTCAATTGTCAAATAAAAAAATGACAACAGCCAACACAAAAGCAGTCCCCTCCAGTATGAATGAATCAAAATTATACCTATGTTTTTGTGTCAGATCAGCAAAAAATGTATTTTTTTGGTGTGCCACAGAATTTTAGTAATTAGTTTATGGATGCCACAAAATAGAAAAGGTTGAAAATCGCTGTCTTATTCTGAAAGAGGAGCAATTCGTCTTCCCACACATACCCACAACTTTGCTTTTTCTCTTTTTCTAACTAGAGTTATTCTGTAATTTCTGGTTAAGTCAATATTGCAGTGTTTACATTATCAGACTGTGAGTGGGCATTTTGTCTGTATGTTCAGGATAGCAACTTGTATACACAAAGGAATATTTGTGTTTATTTGGAATTTTTTATTAATCATTTTTATATTATTCTATTACAGTTGTCTCAATTTTTCCCCCTTTGCCCTCCTCTGCCCATCCCACCCCTGCTCCTACAGTCAGTCCCCACACTACTGTCCGTGTCCGTGGGTCATTCATAGATGTTCTTTGTCTAGTCCCTTCCCCTTCTTTCCACTATTATCCCGCCCTGCCACTGGTCACTGTCAGTCTGCTCCATGTTTGTGGATGCCTGTGGGATTTTAAACAATGACTCAATTCCTTAATGTTATAACTTCTAAAATGTTTTACAATTTTATTGTTCTATCTATAATCTGCTTGTACTAATAGTCATTTATAAGGAGGTTTTTTACTAGTTTGGTCCTGTTTACAAATTTATTTTAAAATCCTATAAACAGCTTTAAACTTTATTTTCTATTTACTACTTTTAAGTATTTCATTTAGCTGACAAATAAAGAAAACTTAGAACTTAAACAATCCTAATAGATCTAGCAAAGTAAACTTATAAATATGGTGATTCTCCAGTTATCTTAAATATCCCAACATGTTTATTAATTTTCTAATATTATCTTGTACTTTCCAACAAAAAACTTGAAGACAAAATCAAATGCTTCATAACATTAGCACTAATTTTTTAATCAAGTGATCGGTTGGAATGCCAAATTCTCACATAGCAGAACAAAACAAAGGCATTAACATATTTGTTATGGGCTGAATTTAATATGACAGTCCACACTCTAGCCTAAACATGCCTGACATAACGACTGTTGCACTAAGGAAACAACTTGCTCTTCCTAAGCCACTTGGAATTCCCATCTCCATGGACCACGTGGCCCAGGCCAAAGCCTAAAACTATTACTTTTTTAAAGATAAGCCCTTAAGAAGAAAGTTGATCTGATCCATGTGCTTGGGATTCCAGTAACTCATTACTTAATTTTTGAGTTTAATTTAAGTCTAGATTCTTCCATCCTGATACCCCCAAAATCAAGTTGTTTCATCAATAGATTTGATTATTCTGGTTGGTAATATTCTGAATTCTTGTAATCTCCTTTAAGTTTGATAAGGTCAGAACATCTACAGATATTTAAGTAACATTCAACTTCATTTTATATACTTCTCACATCTCAATGTCATTCTAAATGACAATCATTATATGAATATCACTCAAGCTGAACCACACGATACTCCAGTGCTGCATTTTCTACCTTCAAAATATTATTTTCCACTTTCTTTGCATTTGCTTTACTATTTTGTTCCTAGCATAGTCTATGGATTCTAGAACTCTAAAAATGAAAGTTTAGAAATACATTTATCAATTCTTTTGTTTATATTTCCTTATTATATATAGTCATTGTGATATAAATCCATGTATACCTAGGTCTTAATATTAATAAATCTAAATAAAATATTAGTCATACTTAATTGCAAAACCATTTTTTTCTTAATAGTATATAAAATGATGGTACATTTTCTAATCTGTGTTATTTTAGATTTGAGGAAATACACTGTCACTTACTTATCCTAAAACTCTCTGAAGGCAGTGTAAAACACCTTTGAATATTGCCAAGCACATCAGGTCATACCATGGCGTTTCTCCTATTCTAGTCTGCTCTGGTTGTTCCAGGTGTGCTGCCCAGTCATTGCTGTGGAACTTCTTTTGCCGTTATTGCTGGAACCCCCTTCTCTCTACTGTCATGAAGCCCCTATTCCTAGGACCCCACATATCCTTCTTCCTTGGGTTATTCCCTCATTTAGGAGAGCTCATCTTTGAAATCTTGCATTTCTGGGAAATATTTTAGTCTAGCCTCATATATATTTCTTGATAATTTTCTCTTGTCTGTGTTCTTTAAAAAATTGTTTTATTCTTTATTTTTTTAGGGACCATTTATCATTTAGATGCTGCTCCTCCTAGATTGATCATCTACTTTTCTTGTTTCCTATTTTCTGTTTTTTACCTGTTTTGTTCTCAAAATAATTTTCTCAAATTTATCTTTCAGGCCTTCAATTAAATTTTTAATTTCTGATATTTTATATTTAATTTTTGAGAGTTCTTTCTTGTTTTGCAAATAGTCCTTCAAAATTGTATTATTTTCTTGTTCTCATGTCTTTCACAATGTTAAATTTATTATATTGTAGAAGGGTTTTTTTGCTGTCTGTATTGTTCCCGTTTTATCTAGGTTCCTTTTTATGTTTGTTTGTTTGTTTGTTTGTTTTCCTCTCCGACATTAAATGCTTTATTCTAAGGTCAGCGTCCTTGGTCAGACAATTTGTCCAGAGAGGAATCCCCTAAGTTCTGCCCGGGGGCTGCAGGCCTGCTGCTAGTCACCAGTGAACTTAGTGGGGGAAGGAAGCAGGGAAAGGACTCAGTCAACCTCACGGTTTCATCATGGCGCAATACCTCACCCCAGCTCTACCTCTGGGTCTCAGCCTAGAGCTTCCCAGCCTTTCCAGAGAGAAAGCCTGTGTCTTTACCCTGGATCCTGGGGAGGATTTGGCTTGATGTCCAATGGGGATGGCTTTGGTGCTTCTGAGGAGATATTAGGTAGAGGAGAAAGGTATAAAATGAACATTAATAAGCTAATAAAAATTTTAAAGACAAATAATACCAGAGGAAAAACAAGACTTAGTCATATGCATTTTCTTTTCTTTCTTCTTTCAATCACTCGGCAAGTATTTATTTAATATTTACTTTGCACTTGTGAAAGACAATAGGAACACAGCGATGACTGTCAAGAAGCCAGTCACAATTCCTGTTTCACAGTGCTTAGAGACAAGCCAGGGGAAGACCATCAATGAAATCATTACACAGTCAATCAAAACTAATCACATTTTCATGAAATGCTGTGAAGTAACAGACAGCATCATGAGAGTACATGGGAAGGGGAATGACATGTTGTGATGCCTAAGTGCGTATGTGTAGAAGTATGAGCTAACCAGACCAAAGTGGGAAGATGGGGTGGCACGGGGGAGTAAAGACATTCTCGGTAGAGGGAGTAGGGTGCTTAAAGGCCCTGCAGTCCAGAGGTTGGGAGATCGTCGGCTTGTGTAAGAACAGGAAGGAAGCCTATGTGGCTGGAGTACAGTAAACCAGCCAGAGAGGAGCAACAGAGAAGGCGGAGAGGAGGGCGGGGCAGTCCGTGCAGGGCCCCAAAGTTAGGAGAAAGATTTGTGGTGGAACTTGATCCAGTCAATCAGTCTCCCGGCTGATGGAGAATTTATTGAAAGGAGAACATTTAACTGCCGTGTGCATCTAAAATTATATACTCCTTCTGATAAATGACTTGGAAGCCTTTAAAAATTCATAGCCTTTGTTCTGTTAATACAACTTCTACAATTCTAAAAAAGAGACAAAGATTTATATACTCACATACTCATATATGTTTCTAGAAATGAAAATCTAGAAACAATTCAAAAATCAAATAACTATAGCAAGGGCTGCATGTATTGACTACTCACCATTTTTAGCTATTTAAGTATATTAACTTTAAAATTATATAATAATTTTATGGGATAGGTAATGCTAATGTTTTTATTTACAGAAAAACAACTTTATAGGGAAAGCACTGAGAGGTTAAGTATCTTTTTCAACATCACAAGGTGGTGGTAGGGGAATCTGGCTGTCTGAATCCAGAGCCTGAGCCTCATACATGGAATTACTGTTGACAATAATTAAGCAGCTCGCAGAACAGAGGATGGAGTAGTCTACAAACATTGAAAAGAAGTCATCAAAGAATATTTTATAAGTTGGGCAAAATGCTTAGAATATATTATTCAAATAAAGATCGACACAAAATTGCCTATGTAAGCTTCTGATTATGCAAAATAAAAGGTGCATCTACGTGTGTGGAATTATTCATCTGTATTGGGTATAATTCTTAAGTCTTCCTCTCCTCCCTAGATCATAGAATTCTCTCCTTTTTACTCCAGGGGCCCTTTTTCCAAGCCCATTTCACATGATAGGCATGGATTACCCACATCAGAAACTGCTGTAAAGACTAACTCCCAAAGATAGAAATTGCAAGCTACTGCTGTGCTGCCGAAAAACATTCACAGGCTTGCTCGAGGAGCAGGTTTTTCTGTTCTCTGAAAGACAGAGCTGCGAAGCAGAAGACGCAGCCCGAGAGAACAAGCAGATGGGAGGAAGGAATGGAAAGACCTCGGTCCTTGGGGAGGAAAATAGAGCCTTGTCTTGCAAGTACCACGGACCTGTAGACACCAACTCAATGCTAAGCAGTCCTCTGGTTGCTAATTTAGGAATTTTACCACTTAGCAGATTAGGACCCTAGAGCGTCTGCCTCCAACCAGCTTATTCTTGCAGGCACTCCACTAATGGAAATCTGTAGGGGATTTAGATGTCCAGTGAGGAGATGATGGCTGGAGCGGACTGGAAATAGAATTTGAGCTGGGACAGCAGTCAATATATTTGTTACACAGGCCTAGAAACAAAGGAGAGGAAATACAGCAAAATGTCAACCATGCTCATGTATTGATGGTGAATATTTTCTTCTTTAACATTAATTTCATTTTAAAATATGCTATGGAGTATGCCATTTATAATCCAAATATTTTTTAAATAAAGGACAGATCATTTACAGTCTTCATGGAAATATGTGCCTGACACATGGTAACTCTGTCTCCACACTGCGCACTGCGTTTGGCCACGAGAGCATCTTCAGCAGTGCGAAGAGTTCTCTCTTAGAGTCCCTCTGAGTTCAGTGCCATTATAAGTAAATAAATTCAAACGCTCCAATCCTTTATTGCAAAAGACAGGCATAATAATTTTAGCTTGGACAGCCAATGGCAGAGTCTAGAAAGAGAAGAGCAGTCTGAGGGGTCCTCATTCCAAGAAAGAAGGAAGTTAAAATTTGTTTTGTATATGTTGCACTCTGGACTGCTGGCCTAAACTGTGGCTTATAATCTCTTCTGCATACTTTCCCCCATGGTGTTCATCCCAGTTGCGCTTAAACTTACTCATGTGACTAATGCCTGCCTCCTTCAGTACACTTTAAAAAGTCTACAAGGGCAGAAACTCCATCATTTTCTTTTCTTACTATTGAAAATCGAATCTAGATATTTTATTTGGTAGGTACATAGTTTTTGCTCAATAAATATTGGTTGACTGAATGAACACCCAGACCCCATTTATCTAGAAGGAAAGGGAAGTTTTCCTCCATTGTATTGTAGAGATTAGCAAAGGTAAAAATAACTCTGGAAATTTCTGATTTGTAATCATGTTCCCAGTAGAGGTATTGCAAGGCAGGGCACATATCAGATTTCCATATTGTTGGTCAAAGATGGCATCTTGGAGGAGTTGGCACCTAAAATGAGTCTTAAAGTAAATAGAGGAATTAGCCAACTAAAGAAGAGTGGATCGAAGGGTGTTTAACGTCTCATGGGGGTGGGGCAGATTTGGGGAGTAATCAAGGAAAAAGATATGACCTGATGTGGCAGTTGTACATACAGACTTTACAAGCAATACTTTGACAAAGTACACGTGCATGGGAAGTCCCTCACAGCAGGATTCTGTCCAAAGACTTAGGCACTGGTAGCAACAGAAGGAGAGGAGGGCAGCAAATTTAGTGGGGATGGGGAGGTAGACAGGAGAGGGAGATCAGAGAGTTGGAGAGGGAACTTACAGGTCCAGAGGTAGCTCAGCGGCGCAGGGAATCTGCGTGTCAGAGAGCTCTGATGGGCAGCTATAGATTGAGAGCTTTACAGCCCAGGGCTTATCTTATTACTGTCAGCATATAGTGGGTGAGGATTGAGAGGGTATGTTAAGCAAGCAGGCTCTAAATGACTAAAAACCTGCTTATTTGTGCTGTTTTTAAAATAAACACATGTGTAAAAAATTGAATTTGAGACCGGTCGGCTTCTGAGGTAACAACTCTCAGCCTTCTGTGAAGACGTAAGTAACCCAGGAGCCAGTATGTGGATCCCATCTGTAGCTCATTTGTACAGCAGGCACTCTGGTCTGCTTGGGTGTTCGAGTAGCTGGAGCTGTTGGTAGAAAAGGGGCAGTGGCAGGAGAGCGGGGCAAGGATTATGTGTGAAGGAGTCTTGCCTGTTGTTCTGAGAGGTTTGAATTCTAAAGCTAACAGCAATATGGGTGTCGTTGAAGGAATTTAATAGACGTAACCATCAGAAGTGTTTAAAAAGCACTAAAATATGTACCTTGAGTTGAAAACACTGTCCTAGAGCCTTGCTACTCAAAACATGGCCCGTCGACCAGCAGCACTGGCACGGCTTGAGAGCTTTGGTAAATGCACGATATCGAGTCCTACTGCAGCCTTGTCTTTTAAACAAGATACTGGGCCATTCCAAGCACATTGCACTTTGAGAATCACTGGACTGGAGTCTGGTTAGCCATAGATTTTTTACCTTTATACTTCAAATATAGACTTATTCAGAAGGATACACTCACTAATTTTTAGTTCTTTCCAATTTATGTATGCATAATATTTAAATAGCAGAGTAGATTTATAAGACTCGTGACGGAAAATAGCAGTATTCCACCTTTTCCTCCTTTAAGGGTTCTCCAAAGGCAATCTCTTTCCATTTTGGGTATATAATTTGCATACCCATAAGCATTGTTTATAATTTTATTTTTAATATTAGGCTTCACTACTAATTTTTCACTATTCAAGACTAGTATTCAGTACTTTTTCACCCCTACTCCACATAATTAAAAATTCTCCCTTGTCCTGTCCAATTATTTATAATTTTTTATTTAAATCTTTATGTAGTACTTACATCGACATGGCTCTAAAAATCTTATTTACAACTGTAGTTCAATATTCTTTTCTTTTTTACACAACATTTCGTTGTTTCCTTGGAGCCTTGTTTTTCCATGAATGCTTATTCACTCATCCACCGTCCTTAAACTGCTCTGGCTACTCTCTAAGACACAGCCCTCATCCTGAAAAATCCTTCCACAACCATCTTGGCAACAACCTCCATTTGTCTCTTAGGCTGGGTTCCATTTCCTTCATCCCATATCTTCCTCTTTGTTTACTCTATTATTCTGGTGGTCCTTGTCATCCTATTGATGCTTTAGAAATGAAATGTTCGACATGTCTTTATTCTACCCTAATGCATTGTTTGTAGTTTAATCTTCTACCCTGTTCTTCCCAGATTCTCTCAGAATCCTCTCTCCATCCTCACTCCAGTTTCTGCAGTTTCAGTCACGTGCTTTGTGTGGGCCTACTTCCTCTCTATACTGGACACTAGGAAGATCCCTGTGTTAGTGTCCTGTCTCTCCCATAACAATGCACCACAAAGTGGTGGCCTGGAACAACAGAAATTTGTTGTTTCACAGTTCTGGAGGCTATGAATCTGATATTAAGATGTCAGCAAGGGTGTGAGGGAGAATCTGTTCCATGTCTCTCCCATAGCTTCTGTGGATTTACTGGCAACATTTGATGTCCCTTGGCTTATCGATGATTCACCCAGATTTCTGCATTCATTTTCAAATGACCTTCTCCCTGCGTGCATCTATACCTGTGTCCAAGTTTCCCCTTATTGTAGGGATGTCAATCATAATGGAGTAGGGCCCACCCTAGTTGCATCATTTTAACTTGATTATATTTGCAAAGACCCTATTTCCAAATAATGTCACATTTTGGAGTATTGGGGGTTAAGACCTCAACATCTTTTGGGGAACAGAATTCGGACTGTAATGGTTCCTTTGAATGAGAAATTCAATCCTTTTAGTTCTGGGAAATTTTGAATTGTTTCTTTGAAAATTTTTCTATCCATTTTTTGTTCTCTTCTCTCTGGAACATCTGTTAATTTGGATCTTAAAACATGTGAAATGATCCTATAATTACATTAACATTTTTCCTCATTTTTATGTCTTAATTTTAAAGTCTATATCTTCCAATATTTTTACTTAATTTTTTCATATTTTTCCATCATATACAAACTCACAATACCCCATTCACTCACACGCTGTCTTTGTTGTTTGTATAATTTTGAAGAGCTCTTTTTTATTCTCTGCATACTGCTTTTTAAATAGATTCCTACTTTTGTTTCAAGATTTTGCTAAATTGACTTGTCTTTCTGATGGTAGTAAAAAATACGATTTGAGGTTTTCTTTACCCACCATTGTTTGTTTATTCACTTCCTTTTCATTTTTTTTTGTTTGTTTTGGAGTAGTTTCCCATTGATGCTCCTTAACCATCCGCTCATACTCAGGAGTAGGGAGTAAAAGGCTGAAATGATGCATTATGTGTGTACTCCACACTTGTCAACCAGAGCATTTCAGTCCTGGAAGGTTTGAGACATTCTGAGCATTCAATGAGGAAAGGGAGGAAAGGTTTAGTATTTTGTTTAATGTCTTTTTAAGTATCTTCCAAACCCCAAATGTGTGTGGTATTTGTCCTTTTGTGGTAGTTGGTCTCTAAAAATGCCCTCATCCCTAATGAACTACACATCCTCGTATTTCTACTTTTGTATAGTTCACTTGTCTTGCATCTAAAATGGCCTGGGACACTCTTTTGACCAATATAAGTGGCAGAAATGATGCTGCATGACTTGCAATTTTATATCATAGACTCTTTGAATCTTCCACCTGGGTTTGTTGGAATGCTTGCTTTGGGAGAGGACAACCTCTGTGGAAGGATTTAAACTAATCAAAGATTTCCAAGCTCTGATGCAGATGAACTAGCAACATGGAGAGGCTGTGTGCAGAGAATAATATCTGGTCATCCTCTAGTTTTCCCAAGCGTCCTGGGTGAAGAACCAGGCATGTGAGTGCAGACTTCATCTTGGACATCCACCCATTCAGGTCTTCAGAGGTTCCTGCCCAGCCACCATCTGTTTATAACTGCACTAGAGAGCCCCATGATAATTGCCCAACTGAGTCCAGTCAGTCAATAGAACCATAAAGTGTAATAGTAGATGATTATGTTATGCCACCAGGTTTTGAGAAGCAGTTTGTTACACACTACTAGATTATAGAAACGTCTCTAGGTCACAGGACTTCTACTTTATTCCTCTTCAGAGAATAAATCTCCAATTTTCTGCTGAAGTGGGGCAGAGGCAGTCACTTGGATGTGCAGAGCAAGGCGGACACCGGAGAGTCGAACAGCTCCTTAAACTGACCTCCTGCATTTCACCCACATCTCTAACCTTACAGCCACCAGTGTTTGAACTGTTTGGAAGTTCTGTTATTATTTCATGTTACTGAGCAACTTCTACCACTGAAGCTTAGAATTTATCTTTCTCAAGTGTTCTAAGAAGTTACTCCATATCCATCTGTTTTCTAGCTTCCAAAATTCTGTTTTGGTTATTCTCCTGTCCTTTCTGTCTCTGTGGTTTTACAGCTTTTAAGGCTTTTATTTTGGTGAAGTATCTTTAATCAAAACTCCCTAGAAACCATTTTATTAAAGGCCATTGCTCAGAGCAGAACATTGCAGACAAAGTAAATAGGGCTTTCAAACAGATTAAAACTAATTACTTAAAAGGAGGTAAGTCTGAAGGCCCACTTTATAAAATCTGGGACATCAGCTGCAACTACTGGAGTTCCCTGAAGGACTAGACCAGGTGCCTTTTTAAGCCCATACTATACAAGACAATACACAGTTGAGAAAACGATGGGCTTAAAAGCACCCTGCCAGGGATATCGAATAAATATTTCTTGAACTTATAATAGGATTTCAGAAGGATTCATTATGGCTCTTTCTTTCAATTCCTCTTCCTTTCCCTGGAACTGTCTTGCTACAGTGCAGTTTCGTGGTTCACATATACTTCAAGTCATATTCAGAAATAATTTGCTCCAATAATTTTGTTACAACTTATTATGGAAGCATATCTTTCTGTCATAAACAACAAAAATAATTCTCAACTTCTTTCGAGATGAATCATAGCTTTTTGAGAACATAGCCAGGTATTCTTAAAATTTTTGTGTCTCATTTTGCTCATATACAGCAATACGGCTGTCCATAAATGGTTCAAGAGAGAAAGGAAACCTGGGGAAGCTAGGAAGGACAAAATTAGGCAGCAAATAATTTAAGCAACATCAATCTATTAGAATTTCCCTTTGATTTTTACGTTTGAAAATATAGTTTTAGTTTATTCAAGGCCTTCATATGATATCATAAGGTACTCTCAGATGAATCTTTACTTCTAAATGTCGTGTAGCATGGTTATCACAAAGCTTTAATTTTGAGTTAATTTTCATAATATGCTTGTAGCTTTCATAACATCCTCTAGAATCCCTTGGGAATTGAAGCATTTCATTTTGCTGCCCCCACTCCCCCAGCAGATGTGTTTACTGAACACTGTGAACTGCCCTAAGGAAACTGAAAACAGGATGGAGGCTGTCTTGTTCGTACATCTGCACAGAAGAGAGAATATTCTTTTAGGTGTTTTTTTGCCCTATGAACAAATATTATCACTGGAATGAAATTTGTTTGAATTAGGATTTTGCTGAAGCAGAACCAGCTAGTCTAAATTCTTGGCCTCACTGTCTCTGTAAGTGGGAAGAGTTAATATTAAGTGAATGCCAAAAGAGAACGAGTGTTCTAAGCCAATAATAAAATAGAAACTCTCCTGTCACTGTTTTTGGCGTTTTATGATAAATTCGACCCGTGAAACAGAAAGCAATATATGGGTAGAGTTGGAGTCCATGTATGTTCTCAAAGGTTCCTGGGGTGAAGCGCACTTTAAGTGACAGGTACAGATGTGCATGTGCCCGTGAGAAGAGAAGAGGAAACACATTGGGGAAACATCATGTTTGGTTGCCGTTAGGGCGTATGAGAAACAATAATGGGTGGTCTGTACACCCTTCTCCACATGACAATCAAGTTCATGTGATCAGAACTCTGTGGATGATTTACAAAATGAGGGCAAAATAATATAAAGTATCAATATGTCCTGTTTCCACTTGCTGTTTAACTATCTTAATGGTAACAGAGGAACAGACATTTTTTCAAATTGCCTAGGAATTGTTATAACTGACATGTTTGCAGGGAATATTTACCAAGAAGTCAAGCGGGCAATGACCTAGTTGAGCCTGTATCTCACTCTTGTCAGGATGGCTCTGCAGCGGGGCAGGCGAGGTAAGGCTAAAGGGCTCAGGTGGGTGTCTGATCTGAGTATTGGTCAGTGACAGCTGTTACCTGCTCTGGCCCACCAGGATTTTTATTGATCTAGATAGGATAATTTTATTTTAGGTTTTATTTCAGAGGATTAGGTCCTCTCCCAAGCTAAGTGAATCAGAATCTCTGGGGATCAACCAGAAAATCTGCATTTTAAAATCTTTAGATGATATTAAGGTAACAGTGAACCTTGGTGAGGCAATTTTTGTTATACTGCATATTTTCAACTGTATTGCTTCTTGGAACTTGGATGGTAAAGTTTGTGTATCTAATATCACATTGTATACAGTGGCAAATTTCCTAGATTCTTTTTAACCTCCTTGTACAAATTTCAGATATGAATCCCCTGTAAGTATACTCAATGTAAAAACCTGCTTGTGTTTAAAAAGTAATAAAAAATTCTATGAGAATTATCCCTTACTTTAACAAAAGCTGCCTGAGAGGTTCAGCCTGATTCCCTATTCCAGGGTCAGCATCACTGCCCTTGACAATATTTTTATTTATGAAGTTCTATGGATTTCTCTTAGAGTAATGAAAATAGGTTAAAGGGATTAGCACCAAAATTCTCAAATATTTCTTTTGGTGAGCTAGCCCTGAGTTAAAGGATTTCTGCTTTCCCCTCCACATAAATGTAAGTACACACACCCCCATGCTTCTAATTTATATGTGTTCCACATCCCTGTCAATGTTGTCTGTCTACCCGGGATTATGTGTTGTATTTTTGTTACTTAGGTTCTTGGTTATTTGTTACTGTGTTATATTTTTCTTTGTATTTTGCACTATATATCTTGGAGAAGAGATTTATCTCGGCTAAACAAGATGATCTCTGAAAATCCATTCTAATTCTCGGACACACTGACAAAATGATAAGTTTCAATTCTTATAAACTAGAATACTTCTAACAATTCTATGGGGTTCTGAATAAATAGTAAGGACCATCTTTACTAGGTTCATTTTTTTTTACTTTTTATTAATTGGTTTTACTCCGTTACAGATGTTTCAGATTAACAGAAAATGTGCACAGAAAGTGTAGAGTTCCTATATGCCTCCCTCTCTAACCCTTTCCCCAGTTTTCTTGGTTATTAGCATCTCGCATTCGTGTGTGCACTTGGTATAATTGAAGAACCAGTACTCATATATCGTTACCGACTGAGGTCCATAATTTACCTCGAAGTTCACTCTTTCTACTGTATAGGTTCTACAGGTTTTGACAAATGTATAAGGCCACGTGTTCCCCAGTACAATGTTGTGCAGAATAGTCTTCACAGCTCTGAAAAATGTTTTTGCTCCACTTATTCAAACATCCATTCCTTTTCTCTCAAATCCCAACAATCACTTATCTCTTTATTGCCTGTATAGCTTTGCTTTGTCTAGAATGCCATATAGTAAGAATCACACAGTACTAGCCTTTGGACTAGCTTCTTCACTTAGCCTTATGTGTTTAAGGGTTTCCATGTCTTTCTGTGGCTTGATAGCTCATTTCTTCTGATCACTGAGTAATATCCCTTTGTGAAGTCTCCCCACATCTGCCCACGGCTGCTTTGGTGAAGTTCAATACGAGCTTCAGAAGAATGTGTTTTCTGCTTTGGTTGGATGCAGTGCTCTACAAATGGCAATCAAACCATTTGATTGGTGTTATCAGTCTGTGAATGCCTCTTTCTCTGTATTGTGCATGGACATTAAACTCAAATTCTTACCAATTTTTCATTTTCGTTTAGTAGTAGATATTTATTAATTATGACTATCAATTACCTTTATTTTGTGTGGTTTATTTTTGGTGGGAAACATCCCTGGAAGTTAGTTGCAAGTTTTTTAGGGCTAGCTTCGTGGTCACTCAGGGCCCCATGCTCTGAGGGGCTTCACATCTTGTTTAATGCCTTATTGTCTTGTCTTTTAATTTGTCATAACTTTATCTTTGAACTTGTGATATGTAGGTGAAGTCCAGCAGGACAGTGAAGCGTGCTGTGAACAGAGGAGGTGTGAACAATACGTATATGGACCTCTCCTTTCCTCTTCCTTGCACGCAGTCTTCAAGATGCCCTGGCAGCGCACAGTTACGGTGGACTCACATCGTGTGGTGTTTTGGCAAGATTCCAAGGGCGTACAAATTAAGCATGTTACATAAAATAAGCACTGATGGTCCACAGAGGTCAGGATTTTCTTTGGAATAGGAACTTGCTTCAAATATAAAAAAGGCCATGGCTTTCTGAAAACAAATACCAAGGAGGCCTAGCAAATTCTTCCTTATTCATGTTTTCCCTCATACTAACCAACCACTTACAAAAATTGATGACAATGGGAAGGGGAAACATAGTTCCTGTTCCTTCCAGTCCTTCCTTATGCATCAGTAAGCAGAAGGAAGGTAGGGAATGCTGGTAGAATGGGTATAGAACAGGAAGCAAACTAAAAAACAGTTGAGTCAGTTTGTGTGTCATCTCCAGAGTTCTGGTTAGAGCGAAATGCATATGCCTGTATGAGCTCTAAGTGTGAATTGTGGAATTTCAGTGACTTAACATGCAAGTGAAGTGTTCTTATATTTCTTATATTTGCACTTAAAATTGCTGTTGAACAGTATAAAGACAAATGATAAAATTCACATGAATACTTTAAATTTTAATTAATCTTTGATTAGAATAAAAAATAGCAAATAAAAAATGCCATGACAAGTTAAGAGACACACCATGAAAGAAAGGAAAGATTTCAAATTTTAGTAATTTTAACCACACCTTTTTCCTGCTTTTTGCACAAGGTCCCCACAGTTTTGTTCTGCACAGGGCCTTGCAGATAATGTAGCCAGCCCTGAATTTCTGCTGGAAGAATATTTATTACAAAGAACAAAGGAGTTAATTGGACTGAAATGAATATTTCCTTAAAACATTTGCTGAAATTAATGACCTAACATGGCAACAGAGAAGCTGTGCAAGACTTTACAAAGAAGACTGTAGACTCATCTGACAATTCAAAATATAGCTTTTGTACCTAAAAATATATTAAATTAATGATAAATTGGTAAACTGCTTATTAAAATGACAGGTAAAGGATTAATAATTTTGTGTATAATGAGTTTTCCCAAATCAATATATAAAACATCCTAAGAGACAAATAGACAGCACTTATAAACAGGCAATTTATGAAAGAAGAAATATAAAATGTTAATCATGATAGGAAAAATATAACTTTATTAACAATAAAATATTGAAAGAATTTTAAATGAGTTTTTTTAATACTTAGTTGACATTGGCTGACATGCAATGGAATAATCGCACAGGTCCTTTGCTTGTGAACAAATCAGACTTAGGAAAGACTCATTACAAGCCTGTTTGGCCTTGTTATTAGAAGCCATCAGATAATCGTATGCCTTGATCCAGTAGTTAATTTCTAAACATTTTATAGAAGCAAGTTATAAGAGATGTATCCAATATTTTTATATAAGGCTGCTGGTTTTTATTTGTCAGTGTTATAAATAAGGTATGGGGGTGGTCTTAAAATATGTCCATAAATTTTTCAATTTCTTTCTCCAAAAGGTGAAGTCCAATTCAACTCCCCTTGAGTTAGGGCAGGACTTAGTGCCTTTCTTTGAGTAGAATATAGTGGAGGTAGTAACGTTATAAAACGTATCACTGTTTCATGCTTGCTGTCCTCTTGGCTTATTTGCACTGGGGGGAAGACATCCAAACAGCCCTTTGGAGAGACCCAGTCAGCAAAGAACTGAAGTGTCCTGCCAAGAGTCACGCAAGTAACTATTGACAAGGGAATCCTTCAGCTCAAGATGTCCTCCCACAGACTAAATGCGACTTGAAATGTCAGTGTGGATAGGAATGTTGTACAGAATCTTTGGTAGGATCCTATGGGGGAATCTCAGGGAAGATTATAATGTTGGAGAGAAGTTTGCCATTTTCTATGAGAGAAAATAGTCTCCTATTGAGAAGTGTCGTTTGGCTTGTCACTGGGCTTTAGCAGAGACTGAGCATTTCACCATAGGCCACTAAGTTACCGTGTACCTGAGCTATATAAATTTTGACACACATAGCAGCACTCCATTATCAAATGGAAGGGGTATATGCTAGTTTTGGCTCAAGTAGTTCCTGAAAGCACAAGTCACATGAGGAAGTGGCCCAGATGTCCACAGACTCTACTCCTAACTACGTTACCTTCTTTCTCCTAAGCTTCTCAGCCTATGGTCTCATAGAGAATTCTCTATGTCCAGTTGACTACAGAAGAAAGAAACTGGGCTTGGTTCTACACACGGTTCTGCAAAATGCACAGGTACCACATCGTGAATGTCTGCACCATATGAGCCCCACTCCAGGATACCCCTGAGAGAGAATGGTAACGGGCAGAAATTCAATTTACACATTTTTCCTAGAAGGGGAGGTGATCAGAGTTATGGCTATATACCTATCTCTGGACTGTGGCTAAAGGGTTGGCTGGATAATTAGGGACTTGGAAAGAATGCAATTAGAATATTGGTGACAAGGAGGCTGGGGGAAGTATGTGAACAGATCTAACTGAATGAGCAGCCAGCAAAAAGATATTTGTGTTCCATGTGAATACTCAACAAAGGGCGATCCCAGCAGAAGAAGATTTTAATAATAAGGCAGATAGAGTAACATACTTTGTGAATGTCAGTGAGCCTCCTTCTCTAACTACTCCTACCTCTTACCATTGTGCTCAGGATAAGGTCATGGTGGCAAAGAGGGAGGTTATGCTTGGGCTCAGTCAGCAACAGGAACTTCAGCTCACCAAGGCCAGCCAGGCTACAGCCACTGCCGAGTGCTCACACTGCCTTTCACATTGCCTTCCATGTTGGCAGTGTTTCTGCCAAAACTACCATCTATGAGCTTATAGAATGCCTATTCGTCATCATGGCATTTACACAGCATCACTCATGACCAAGGAAATCAATTCACAGCAAATAAAATGCTCGTGGCCCATGGAACTCACCAACTTACCGTATTCCTCATCTGCTTCAAAGCAAGTGATTTGATAGGATGGTGGAATGACCTTTTAAGGACTTAGTTATGGTACCAGCTAGGGTGCAATATCTTGTGAGGCTGGAGGGATGTCTTCCAGGATATGGCATAAGCTCTAAAGCAGCATCTAATATTTGGTACCATTTCAATCATAATCAGTATTCTCATAGCCAGGGACCAGAAATGATGGGACAGAACTTCTGGCTTTATAATTCCGATGGGAACAATGCTTCTGCTAAAGGATATATTCCATTGAGTTGGAAATTAAGACTGCTACCTGGCATTCTTGGGTATTTCATGACATTGAACCAACAGGCAAAAATGAGGATTACTGTACTGGGTGGGGTAAATTTTCCTGGCCATCAAGGGGAAATGGGCTCCTTCTACACAATGAAGGTCAGGAGGAGTATGTCCGGAATGCAGGAGTTCTGACTCCTGACCTTTATCTTCCTTGTAAATTTGAATGCAGCTTGCTCTTGTAAAGATAATGCTTATGTGTTCTGCTTTGGGTTTCTTTCTTTCTTTTTTTTCATTTTCTTTTTTAACATTCATTAAGTATGAATTTGCTGAATATAAGGCTGACACTCATTCATTTTGCAATTATTGAGTGAATAATGAACAGGGAATGTAGAGTCAGAACTTAGCACAGTTGATTATTT
Organism: Tonatia bakeri; assembly: GCA_004024845.1. Classification (NCBI taxonomy): domain Eukaryota; kingdom Metazoa; phylum Chordata; class Mammalia; order Chiroptera; family Phyllostomidae; genus Tonatia; species Tonatia bakeri. The sequence goes on from PVIA01001472.1 coordinate 80,364, forward strand.
CCCTGAAACCTCAATTTCTTAATTCTTCTTTATAACTGGCAATATGTTTCCAGAATAATATGATAAAATGATCCATGAGCAGCCCCTCCTTACTATGGTTGTTTTAATTCTGTACACATTCTTTTATATTTTTAATCCTTTTTTGTTGCCCTCAGTGCTCCCTTCTTTTATCTCTACCTTAGCAATGTGGTTGCTGAGCAAATTGCTTCAGGCTCTTAAAGGGAATAGACAAGTCTGTTTCTTGTCATGATTAACTTTGGGGACTTACGAGGGAAGCCGCTCACACAGTGTGGGCAGAAATCATCCGCTACCCATATGTTGCTGGCACGGATTAACATATAAAATCATGGAGTGAGTCTGCACAATCAAGCTTGCATAACTATTAAGAACATTTTATTTGAAAGTTGGAGGTTTTGTTCTATGTCCCCTTACATTTTTCTTACCAATTATTTAACCTCCAAAGGAATTAGCACCATCTTTCCTTGTCTTGGAAAATATTCTTAAATGATGTGAAGATAGGAAGAATTAAGTGGATATGGTGAGGGCAAGTTGGGAAATTTGAATCCAATTCCATTTTTAGAAAATTCATAATATCAAGCAACCTGGATTAGTTGGTAACTAAATTGTGAGAAAATAAAGACTATTCTTTTTTATGTGGGTGGAAATGTTGATAAGCTTTTATTGACTTCAATCTTAAGGAAGAATAGCATTTTGTTATTTATAGGTATAAGAGATCATATCTCTTGTAAGTATTTCAAAAGGAAACTCTGACTATCTTGTAGGTAAAATATTTCTATTCCTATCTTGAAAAGAAGAGACAACTAAAGTTTAGAAGGCTAAAAGGGCATGCCCATAAGTCACATGTATGAGGGTATGGAGCCTAAAATCCAGGTTCTTTCCCCCTGTGCCCATGCTCGCGATGGCTACTTACCTTAACACTCAGGGCAGCGGGGCAAAATGCTTTGCTTTAGCAGCTTGAATTTGACCATTCCCCAGGTCCTCACGGCCTGAGTGACTACTGACACATCTGCCACTTCAGAAGGTGCAGAACAGAGTGGTTGTGGGTGTAAGAGTGGGGATAAGTGACAAGGAAACTAGCGGAGAGATGGATGGAATCTGAAGAAGGGGGGTTGTCCAAGCTAACACACAGGTAGGAGACACACTCATCTTCTCGCAGGGGAAACCAACGTAGTAGTCTTGGAATTCAGCAATTCAGAACTAATTTCTGAAACATGTAAGCCATTCTCAGTTCCTTAGTCTTACCTGAATTTACCATCTGCGTGGTTTTGACATGAGAGGCTGGTTTCTTTGGAATCCACAACACTGTTACATACGCCTACAGAAAGCAAGCATTTAATGACAGATCATCAGGTAGATGAGCTGTATTCTAAACACAGAGATCAATAAGGTAGGGAAGGACGTGAGTCTAGGACAGAATGTAAATAAACTTTACTAACATTTTAGATTTCATTTAAATAGAAAATATTGATTAGTTTACCTTATGAGAAATTCTGCAATATAACCTCTAGCCAAATCATATTGTTAAACCAATGATTGAATAGAGAAACACAATTTAAATATAAATATCATTTTTGGACTCCTTTGAGGACAGCTGTACAGCATAGATGGAGACATTGTAAAATGCCAGTTCAGGAACTCAGGCTCAACAGTCAGATAGCCCTGGTTTGAACGTAGGCTTCACTACAGTGGTGACACCGCTGTGACCTCAGGTTATCTACCTTTCTAAGCTTTATCTTATTCATTTGTAAAATGGGAATAATAAGTGCAACTGCCTCTTAAGGTTGATATGAGGATTAAATGATAGTTCACTTTAAATATAAGCTTTTATTACATTATGTTTACTTTTCATGATTAACAGAACATACTACTGGCCAGCGTTAGGGATATATTTATTCCCTTTGTGACCACAAACCCAAGATCCAGGACTATGAATGTGTATATGACAAAAGGTAGAATAGTCAGATGGTGTCTTGATTAATTTTGGGGGAGTTTGCAGGCAGGTGCCTCCAATGAAGCAGAAAGGGATTCAGAAGGATGGAGAAGAAGTGATTCATATAATGTGCCTAGTGGACTAGGTTGAATGGGGAAAGAAGTGAACCCCCTTACCAGGGTGAAATACAGGAGGAATCAGAGACGTTCAAAGATTGGATCAAATACTAGGTGGAGATTGAAGGTATGGTGGGTGAAAGCTGGGAGGACAGGACATTATGCTGGCAGATTAAGCAATGGTGTGTACACTTTCTGAGGTGGAGCAGCTGTGGATAATGAAGAGCTCAAATTGTGGTAATGCTGAAGAGGAGGAAAGAAGGGGATAAGTGGAATTAATTGTAAGGGTCAAAGAACCAGGAAGCCGGGATGACAGATGGGTCATTTACATGTTCATAGATGCTTCCAGAATGATGGCAAAAGACGGCTTGGAGAACGAAAGGAAGGAGGAGACATTATGTACATCAATGAGGGAAAGTAAATGTGCATGTGGTGGCCCAGCTCCCCGGGTCTGCATGGAAAGGGGGTCATTACAGAAAGTTCACTCAGTAGCTAAAAGACAAGTGACAGCCACGATCACTTGAGATTCCTGAATTGGAAGCACTTACAGAAAAACAGGATTTGGAGAGGGAAACCAAGTTGAGGACTAGGATGTGAGGAGGGTGGAGGGACGTGATTCTCACCTGACTACATTAGAATTATTGCCCAGGCTTTTAAATATGACCCATGTCATTTCCTAAAACCAACTAAACATAATTTTCTCAGAGTGGGGTTGTCAACCGTATTTTGTAAAAGTTCAAGATTACTACTTACTGACATGTTTAGGTAGGAAGTTGCTTAGGTTAACAGTGAATCACGCAGGAAAGAGAAAGATGACCTAAGGGACCAGCATTTAAGGCCGCAGTAGGGATGAGAAATATGGAATTAACTGCTTTCTGAATATGGGATGAGACTTTAAGTACCTCATGCATTTTAACTGTCTCTGCACACCTTCCTGGTAGCTCTCATTACTCCCAGAGCGGCCGCTGTGTGGGCAGAAAGTGAGGGAGGCGAGCACTGCTGAGGAGGAGTGCTCAGGAGGAAAGGTCAGAAACAATATATGTACTTTTATTTCCTTCATGTTCTCATTCTTTCTTTATTTCTCTCTCTTGTTTCATGCTCTAAAGCCCCTGTAAAATGTAACTTACTTAGCTATGGTCCTGACCGATGATAGATTCTGCATCTGCTTCACTATTCCTTTCTCTCTGTACACAGACACAAAGCCCCTTCGCCAGTTTTCTCAGACCCTTCTCACCTCGTACCACACTGGGGTCCTAAAGCAATAGCATTTGGGTTTAAGGGTGACCTGGATGGCGGGTAGTACTCCCAGCAGAAGATGCTTTGAGGCACCCTCTACTGCTAGAGCTGGGAGGTAGCCAACTCCTGTGGCTCCCAGATCACCTAAGACCCTCTGTTCAGAGCTCTAAGCAACCACACTCTTCTTTGGCAGCAGCGAACCAAGCTTTTCCATTCATGTAGCTGTGTGCAGCTCACCTCTTTTAAAAGTCTACTCTGGCCATAAAATTCTTATGCCCTGGATAATCATTTTTTTTAAAAAGCTAGGGTTTTTACTTTCATAGATAGAATATAATACATATATATTTTTAATTTTATTTTTCTGGGAGCTACCTTTTCCTGAGAAAGGTATAACAAGTAATTTATATAAAATTTTCCCTTATTTTATATCTAACCATATAAAATTTTCTCTTGGATAAATCAAGTAAGAAAAGATTCTGAAATTTTTTATTATCAGTAAAATCTTTTAATTTCAAAATAGGATAATTAGGAGTAGGTAACAGCTGCACAAACTTGATACAGTAAGAATTCTGAGAATATTTTTAAGGCAATTCTACAAATAGAACATGCTGGAATTCTGAAGTTAGTGCAGAGTAGGAAGAGGTCTATTGGTCATTTCAGAAAGCACACTACATGAGTCAGCACAGAGATTCTCTTCTGAAAAAGGCAGTCGTGGCATTAAAATGCTAAATGAGAATTCAGAATGTAGGAAACTCTTGGCAATTTCCCATTAGGTACTCAAAATTGTCAAAACCTCTACATTCTATTCTGATTCTGTAATTGAATATGGCAATATAAATGGAGAATATTCAAAGGATGCTAATATAAGACAATGCAAACAAAAATGCAGTTAACAAACTGATGTTATTTATCTGAGGGAAGATCTGATATAAAAGGTATGATATAGTCATCAATTTGCTGGAAAAGAAAGTTCTTTGTCAAAAATAAAAGCACATTATAGTAGGAAAGAACACCAAATTTCAGACCAAACAAGCATGGCATAAAATTCTGGCTCTACTATTAACTTGAATGATTTGGGGAAAGTAAGTTAACATCTCCTAGTTTCTTCAGTTGTAAAATGGGGATGAGCTATTATAAGGATTAGATTAAATTGTATAGAGTAAGTAAACACTTAGCAAAATGTCTGGTAGAGAGCAATAATAGAAATGTCAATAATAAACTAAGAAAGCTTGCTGGTGGTATTGACATCCATTCTGACAGCACTGGACAGCAGTTAAGGACATGATTTCTGAGGCTAAATTGCCTGGCTTCAGATTTCAGCTATACCACTTGTTTGCTCTGGAGTCAGTTGTTTAAATTCTCACATTTTTGTCACCTGTTAACCCAGGACTGTTTGTATACATTTTGTGAGGATTACTTTAGTTGACATGCATAAACTGTTTAGAATAGTTCCAGGGACTATTCTTATCTATCTCTTCCTCTTCCTTTCCCCCTTCCCTTTCCTCTTTCTCCTCTTCCTCTTTATAACTGATACAGTTTGAAGGCAATACTTTGATTTTCCTGATAAGCTGTCAGTATGGACAGTGAATCACTGCAAAAAAAAAAAAACCCCACAAACTATCAATAATGGTCTCTTTTCTTTGGCTAGCCCTCCTTTTTTCCTTCCTGTTCTATACAGTGATCCCAAGAGCACCCTCTAATGAAACTTCAGTGTGCTAGTCTTCATCCAGAGTCTACTTTCTGGGAAACAAGTCACGTGACAATTACCATCACTATCCTCCCACCAGTAATCACATCTTCACAACAATAATAATAATTAGCATTAGAACATTACATGCAATGGAATTCTACGCAGCAGAAAGAAAGAAGGAGCTCCTACACTTTGCGACAGCATGGATGGAACTGGAAAGCATTATGCTAAGCGAAATAAGCCAAGCGGTGAAAGACAAATACCATATGATCTCACCTTTAACAGGAACCTAAACAACAAAACAAACAAACAATCAAAATATAACCAAAGACACTGAAATAGAGAACAGGCTGACAGTGTCCAGTGGGGAGAGGGGAGGGAATTTCAGGGGAAAAGGGGAAGGGTTTACAGGAACAAGTATAAAGGACACATGGACACAAACTAGGGGCAGGTGGAAATGGGAGGGAGGTGGGGAGGGCTGGGTGGGTGGGCTGGGATGGGAGTAAAAGATAGAAAATTGTACTTGAACAATAATTAAAATAATATTTTTTTGAAAAGAACATTACATGCCAAACACTGTGCTAAGTGCTTTATGTTTCTTATCTAATATGACTTTCAACAGTTAGGTACTATTATTACCTTCATTTTATACATGTGGCTGTAGTGGCTTGGAGAAGTTATAATTTCCTTGGTCATCCAGCTATGAAATGGTGGAGCCAGGATTTGAAACCTCGAAGTTCAACTCCAACGATGGCACCACTTAGTAAGTGCTCAATAAGTATTTATAGACTTGAGGTAATTTGACATTTCATTGAGTTGTTTTGAGAATTGTGTCATTATTATAAATTGCTACTCTTAATGGACTCATTATTGCTGATAACAAATGCAAACAACTAAGTAGATAGGTAGTCAAAATGGAAAGAGAGAGAGAGAAATGTCAGGTCAAGACATTTCTCTAAGGGAAAGTTTTGCTAAGAAGATAAACATGTTAAGGAATGTTGAATGCATGATAAACATGAAAAATGCTCAATGTCACAAGTAATTGGGGTTTTAATGGTTGCCCACTAAAACAACACTGAGATACAATCAGATTCACACAATTTGTAAAGAGCTGATAATGTCAATGTTGGCAAAAATGTGGGAAACTGAATACCACCATACACTGCTGATTGAAGTTGTAATCAGTACTTTGGAGAGCAATTTGACTCTATCTAGTAAATTTGAAAAATGCATACATGTTACCAATTTGCAGTTAAACTCATATACTTTGAGAAATTCTGTTACATATGCACCAAGAGGGAAATATATGGATGCTCCAGCAGTATTTTTTTGTGTGTGTGAAGGCAACAATTTTTTAAAAGTTCAAGTATATGTCAATAAAAGAATGAATAGCTATATTGTGGTGGTATATTTATATGACAGAACATTCATACATTATTTAAATGGAATAAATTCAATGCCAAAAGCAAAAAACAGATTTCAGAATATTAAATACAGTATGATTTCATTAATGTAAAATTTAAAAATTAACCAATATATGTAGATTATTAATGGATACGGATGTGAGGTAAACATATAATATCATAAACTGTTTATAGAGCAAATCGGAGACAGTATTTATCTTATTGAAGGAGAAGTGGCATTTAGAATAGAACTGGTGAGAGAAATAGAGGAAGCAACATTTCTTCCGAAATTTTACTTCTCAAAACAAACAGACAATAACAAAAAAGATCTGAGCAAATATAAAAATAAATCAACATATTTTGTTTGTAGACAATGGGTTTTTACCTTTGTACTTTGCTTAACTGTGTACTTTCCTATTTTATTTACGCTTTTCAAAATGCACTAACAGTAAAAATAACAATGAAAGAGAGAAGGTGTGCATAATTTTCATAATGAATTACTTTGGGAAGTGGAACTTTAATCAAAATGTAATGATTTAAATAGAATCTAGATATGTAAGCTATTTCTAGTTTGGCTTTAAAGTGTAAATATATTTTATGCTGAAAACTAGGAAATGTCCCCTTTCTTGAAAAAAATGGAGTTTCTGTCTCATTGGGGTTAGTTTAGAGGTGGCCATTCCTGTGTGGGGAGAATAGAATGGATCAGTAGTTTCTAATCCTGGCTGGTCTTAAGAATCACCTGGTGGGTCCTTTAAAATGCAAAAGTGGGTGCCACACCCAGGTCTATGCACAATATTCTGTGGGGGTGGAGCCCAGAGACTTGTTTCCTTTATTTCCATGGTTTCTGATGGCTCCCAGGGGTGTCTAGCAATGAGCCTCCCTTGCACATTTACCTGTATATGTCCTCTCACGTTCTCTTTCTCCTGATTATTTTTAAAGATCAATCAATTTGGTATGGGAGCTCAGTGTAGTTGTCACTCATGGAGAGAGAGGGTGAGGGCAGTAGAAAAGGTTTTCAGTTTATAAAATGGGCTTGTTTTGTACAATCATGCCACTGGACACTTTCCTCCTTACCTTACAAATCAGTCCAGGCTTTCAAAGGTCCACTGCACTGTTGAACCTCGGTTCCCGAACACCTCCCATCCCCCACAACTCAGTTCTTGACCCAGTTGTTCATGGAAAACATGTCTCAGTCGTCAAGCAAAATGTTAGTTCTTGACCTGACAACTCTTTCATGCTGATACTGTATTTTTAATGGGTAAAAATGATTTAGTTTTCAAACAAATCACTTCTTGAACAGCCTTCTGGAATGGATTAAGTTCAAGAGCCAAGGTTCCACTGCACTTACAAAACAAATACTTTCAGTGTCCTCTTGCGGCAGGCAGTTAGGCAGGCATGAGCAGAGACAGAATGACAGGCCCAGCACTGAAGGTCACCAGGGCAGAAAGCTGTAAGTACCTGGCAGCAGGCAAAACCAGGGTGGGACCCTGCCTCCAAGGGTCACCTTTTCCTGCTAGCATGTCCCTGGTCATGTGGTAGACCCCCTGAGAGGAAGAACAAGGGGGACAGAGAATGGCCTCATGTGACTCCTTTGCATGACCACTCCTTAAACATTAAGCCTTCGCAGCAATGAGTTTCTGACCCACAGCAAATAATCTGAAGAACAAGGCTTTGGGTCTGCTGACCAGAGACAGAATTTTGGCCAAACCAGGGATAACATCTAGGCCTCAGTTGTGTTTGGAGCTCAGGCCCAGAAAAGCAGAAAGGCTAGGCAGGGTGATGCCATGGCTGCCTCGGGGCCAGATGCAATGACTAATGACCCCTGCCTTAGTGCTGACCACTCAGTGGAGACCATGGCTATGAAAGGACATACCGGGAAAGCTGATGAATACTCTATATCAAGATCCTCCCCTGGGACCTCCCCTGGGCTCCCTGCCTTTTGAAAGCTGGTAAAAGCCCTGAAGACAAAGGACTCAGTAGCTCTTTCTCTGGAGCATGCCCACACCTTTCCCTCTCTCCTTCCCCCAGGTGTGTTCTCTCTGCCTTTCTTTTTCCTAAGCTCCAACGGCCCTTCTTTTGCCTCTGCTACTCATTTTTTGAGTCCATGAAGCCCAGCTGGTTCATCTTTTCTACCTCTGTGACTTTCTAAATAAATTTTCTCTTGTGATTTGAGTTTCTTGGCTTTGAATTTTTTCTTTGCTGAACTGAAGTACTGAGGTTGCTGACCCGAGATCTGGTAACATTTTTGTGTCCTTTTGCTGCTTGCACTCTTTTTTATAAAATCCAGAATGCTTTTCTTGCTTTGCAGTCATGTTGCCATTTTTTTTAAGTTTTCAAGAATACTGCACACAGTTGTGTATCTATAAGAGTATTACAATTTTGGGTGCCAGGAAACAAGACATTATCGTAGTTCTATTTGTATGAAGCTCCTGTCAGTACAAAAAATAACAAGCAGGCATAGATCTTTGATTCTGAATTGCAGTGTTTTTTGTAGTTCTCTTGCATGTGAATACGACTTCCATTTGTACCACAAAATAAGAACAGGATAATGATTTGTGCCTGTGAGGCATTTTCTTTTTGAGAAAGGTCTCACTATAAATCCTTTTGTGGATTATTGCAGGCATTATATGTCTTACAGTACTTGAGACCATAAATATATGGGTCATAAAGGGAGTGTTTCCCGACAGACTTCTCATCTGTATCTGTCATATAGGGCTTTTCTGAAGTCTGGAAAGAGGGAAGACAGCAGAGGAGAAAATATCAGAGAAGTGCAGTGGCACCTCAGTACTCATCGTTGATTCTCCTGGGACTCGTGATGAGTGCCAAAGCTGGTGTATACCGAGCAAGCAGCGAGTGATGACATGTTTTCTCTTACCGGTTGGCATCACGACTCAGTCCTGAGCAAGCGCTAAGTGCTGAGACATTTTTTTCTCTTGAAAAGGCAATGAGTACAGGGTTTGACGAGTTCTGAAGCCACCGAGTACTCAGGTATGGCTATAGTGTCCTTGTGGAAACATATGTGTTCACTAGTTTTCAAAGACTATATCCTAGGAAGTGGCCTGAATTTATATTCCTAAATACTTTTTCAACACGAAAAGGAGAAGTAGCAGGTTGCTGTTAAAAGCGATTGTTTTGATGGTTTCTATTATTTGTTTCCTTTCGGAATGTGGTATCTAATTTTTGCTCTAACATTGTGTCCTTAGCCCATTTTAACCTGTACATCCTCCACTTCATCATCACCTAATAAAAGGAAACTCCAGGAGCCAAACTCTTTATGAAGTTTTGTGTCATCATTCTTGCCCCTCTGACCCTCTGTTTTTGCATCCTACATGCCAACCCAGCGTTGCTTCTGCTCTCGGGCGTAACCCCTGCAAAGGCGGAAGACCTCTTCCCCATGGTGGTAATGTGCTGCTTCCTTGTCCAGGTGTGGTCTGATGGTCTAAGGGTTTGCATCAGTCCTCCAGCCATTTCTGACTCTGTGTGCTAGATTTCTTTTATAAATATTTGTTGTATGTTTTCAGGGGCTTACATGTATTCTTGTGGTGCTGTCATTCTAGAACGTTTTTGAAACACGCCGTTTAGGAAATGCCCTCTGAGCACAATGCCTTGCATGATAAGAGCTTAGCCAATGGTTGTTGAGTAAGTAAATTAAAAATATGCGCAAGGAAATTTTTTTTTATAAAAATACTTCAAGTAAGATTAAAAGAGCATTTCTTAATTTTTATCAGCTTATTCATAACACGTGTCACTAGATAACTTTGAAATATTTAAAAAACCCACTGCTTTGGAGATTACTAAATGTATGGGCCACAGACTGAAAATGAATTTCTCAAACAAGGAATTTAAACAAATTTCAATTAATGGCAGAATTTCTGGAAGGAGTATATGGGTTCCTACAATGGATTTTTTAAGGGGATTATGTTCATTTAGTTGATATGTTTGATGGTGTTAATTTAAAATCAATGACACTATTTTATAACTGCCCTTTTTCCATTGAACTTCCTGGAAAATAGTATAGTCTTGGGCCTTGGTTAACTATAGCATCATTTGATTTTACTTTATGCAATCTATCTAAGTTGGAGAACAATTGCTTCAACCCCCAGCAAGAAATCTCTAATCCTTGTAAAGGTATAATGAGTAACGTATTCAAAGAAACAAAATAGAAAACATTTTTCTTTCCTTCTGATTTTCTGCTGGATAGGTTATAGTTTTCTCCTCAGACACTTTATTTACTGTGCCACCAACCTTGCCTGCACACTTTCTTCCAGGCACTGCACTAGAAACTGGCCATATAGCAATAAATGAAATAGTCCCTGTCTGCAAGGAAGTAACAGCTCTTTTGGGGAAGATAGGCTTAATTTGTAGCCAGTAGTAGGTACTCTTTAGTGTCTTGAAAAGAGTGCTCTAGAAGATGGTGGAAATGCACTATTGATTAGGAAACTAAGATAGAGTCATTACTTCACAAGAAAAATGGTATTGGTGTAGGTTGGAGGTCACAGGTTTTTTTCTATAAAGGCCAGAGAATGTATAGCTCAGACTGTGTGGTCAGTCTCTGTTCAGTAGCTAGAAAGCTACTCAATTGGAGAGTTGTAGTATGAAAAGTGGTTGTGGACCATATGTGAATGGCTGTATTCTAATAAAATTTATTTACAGAAACAGATAGAATAGCAGACAAGGTTTGGTTCACGAGTGATAGTTTACTGACCCCCGATCTAGAATACTGTAAAGGTACTGCAGGTATAGGGAACGGCATGATGAAAGATCTGAAGCAAGAGAGCATGTGTATCCCTGGGTAACAGCAGCGTGAAGGTAGCCAGAATAAGGAATGCTGGGAGTGAGCTGAGGAAGAGTAACTAAGGCTGCCTTGTGTAATACCTCCCATGTCAATTTAAGGGGTTGGATTTAACCCTGAGGGGATTCTGTCCCGTAAAACTGACATAAATCAATGCATTCATTTTAAAAGTAAGGGATAGAAAGTTTATTAGAAGAAAAAGCAGTAGGTGGAAAAAAACCTTATTTTTAACATTTTTAATCATTACCAAAGGTTAGATTATTGGACACATTATCATCTTTTCTCTTCAGTTGTACACTCTTTTCTCTGTGCAGCTGTCACCAAAGACCTGACAAAAGCCACACGCACGGATACCAGTGACACTGCCCCTCAGCCCATTCTGTCTTTGGTAAACTCTTTTTACTTAGAAATAATGGGGCATTTTGGAGTAAATGACTCTCTAGTGACTTTTCTAGAGAAATTACAAAAACTACTGGTGAGAACAGCGTTTAGATGAGATGCTAAAGTAGTCACTACATGGTTGGAAAATGCCCTGTGGTTTAGAAGATTATATATGACCATTTGTCTTGAAAATAATTTAAAACATAATTCGCTGAGAAAAAAATCTCAGAAATTAACAGTTAAAAACTCATTAAGAGAATCTTAGACTCTTTTTTTTTGTCCAGAAATTGGATAAATCAAATAGCAACAGTTTTAAAGCTATTTGATATTTAATAGCATATATGGATATGATCAAATATTCTTTTTAATCTTAATATTTAACATTATTTGAGTAATTGAATAATCTTTAATGGTAATAATTATTTGTATATAATTTCAATGTCAGTAACCTTTATTTCCACGACTTCCTAGCATGAGAGGAATCCCGTGCAGATATCAGTGCAGAGGAGGGCGCCGGAGAAGCAGGGCGGCTGCCGAGCGTCTGCGGTCGGAGTCCGAAGCCTGGAAGACCCCGTTCCGTCTGAGGGCCTGCAAGTCTGGGTCATTTTTCTGAGTCAGGATGTACTGATTCCTTGATTGCAAAGAAATAGGAATCACGAAACACCAAAAACTCTGCCATGGTGGTCAAAGCTCCAGGGAGCGCTGGAGGCCTGCATACGTGCCTGTGTAGCTACGACTGGACAGTGCGGGCAGGCATGCTCTGGCCTCTTCATACTTTCATCCCGGGGGTAAATGAAGAGACAACAGTGACACTTTGTAAGACTCTTTTATTTTTCTCTTGATTTGGGACACTGATCACGAGATTTCTCTCTAATCTATGTATAGACTATATAATATCTAGAGTAAGAAATCATAAGCCCTCAAAGAAAGGAAGTTTTTTTGGCAAAGAATATTTAAACACAGTATACATATCAAAGAAAACTTTTAAATAAGGGATCTTTAGACACCATCTGAGTCTCTTTCATTAGAAGCAAGTTCTTTCTTAAAAGGGACGCAAAGATATTACCACACTTTATATGACATTGACCAGGGACATCATTATTGATGCCTTAATCTCCTTGAGAAAGAGAAAAATCATTCTACTGAGGTGTCCATAGCATCTCAGGTCCTTTTCAGGATTTTCCTGATGTTTTCCCTTGAAGTGGGGGAGCATTGAGACTTAGGGCACTATGCATAATTAAAAACAAGACAGATAAATGTCTTCATGTAAGAAATGGACTTTAGATGTTGTGTCTTCTCAGGGAGGCTTATCATGGCGCGGCATCTGATCTCAGCGACTCTGATGAGGAAGCTGTGATCGGGAAGCCCACACTGGCAGGACGGGCCCAGCCAGAAGACTTGGTGATCAGAAGGAACTCTGTACCTTCTGCCGGGAGATCAGTAGGTAGGCTCTGGCCATGGGGGCAGTATCCAGTGGTGAACTAGTTGGTGAAATGACACAAAGTATATTTGTCATCTGCTGGAGTTTTTTTTTTTTTTTTTACTCGTTCCCTTGCTATATAAGCCTAGTTTTGCTTTGGGAAACTAGCATTTCATTGCATATGGTTGCAGTCAGACTACAAGTCAAGGTTTCTGGATAAATGTTTATCAAAAGATCAAGCAAAATTAATCAAACACTCTCTTCCAGAATTTAAACTTAAAGTGGAGTAATATAAAGACACAAGATAATTGGAACTGGTCATTGTAATTGAGAAGTGAGGTGACATTTTTTCTATCTGATCAACAATAACAATAGTCCACAACAAAATAAATACACCAGAAATCCACCAATACCACCATCAGCAGCAGCACTCAAATATTAACCAATAGCATGAGGAACTTGTATAAATGTGGTTATTCCTGAACCAGAGCAAATGCTGTTCTGTCTTGTGATGGATACTAGTGCTAGTTGTGTTCTTTCTTTTTGAAAATAATGGAGGCAAATAAATAAGTTAACTGCACTTTAAAAATAACATCAGTGATAACTTTGTAGTGTCTAATATGAAATGAGTCATTGTCACACCTTCTAGGAATATGATGATAAAAAAAACCAGCCCATCACCAAGCATTTGAAGATACATATAATCTTTAGCATTGAATTTTCTGGCTTTTGTCATGGTGTGTCAACCCGTTCTTACAAGTTTTCTTCCTAGTCTGCAAACTTACTGTGAGTCAGTGTCAAGCTACAAAGCCTTCACCACATGGTGGCACTCTGGTTGTGCCATTAGTGAAATTCTTAGGAAAAGTGTTGATCAAAATATGAAGTAAAAAAAATTAAAAACCCACTCAGCTTTTGATGGTCTTAGTGAAAAAATGGCCTCTCTAGTGTTTTTTCCACATCCTCCCTGTATCATTCTTCTGTGTTTTTTTGTTTGTTTGTTTGATTTTAGGCTTGTGGGTACCCTTGACTTTGCTTCATGCAGCTAGTTGCAGCCAGCAGTACCCAAAAGTGAAGGCCTGGAAGACAGGGACTGATTCTGAGCAAAAAGGCTGATTTAAAGCCACTTTTGATCCTTTCTTGTGACTGACTCTTCTTCTCTCTGCCCATTCGTCTCTCTGTCCTTTTCTTCATAAATGAATCTCTGGGGGATTTCAGACCAAATGTTTACTAACTAGTTCCAACCTACTATAGGTAAAACGTGCTAAGGAAATACAGAAAAACAGGGCCTCCTGGAGGGAAGCCTGAGATGAGGTCGTCCCAGTCTGCCCTTCGAGTCTGCACAAAGCACCCAGTGCTGCGGTGGGGGATGCTGCGGAGCAGCAGTGCCTTTCGCCTCTGGGGAGCCTGTGTTCCTCTTGAGAGAAAGTCGCCTGAAGGTAAAGGAAGGTCCAGGTGAGCACACCTGGAGGAAAGCTGACCTAGTGACTTCTACTAGGTAATTCCTAGCAGGCACAATAACATTTTAGCCAAGCTATATGAAGAAAAAAATATAAGTTGATTGTTCAAGAAGTATTTTTTTAATAAAAGAAAAGGCTATTAAATTATCTGTTATTTTGTCTAGCTGTAGAAGAATATTAGATTTCTATTGCTGGTAACAAATGAGCTGAGTGGCTTCAAAAGCATGCCTTTGTTAGTCCACAGTTCTGTAGGTTGGCGGTTTGGGCATGGTGTGGCTGGGTTCCGTGCTCAGAGTATCATGAGGTTGAAATCCAGACGCCCACTAGAGTGAGTTCTCATCTGGAGATTCGGGGGGTGGGGAGGGGAAATCTGTTTCCAAGCTCAGTGGCTCTTGGCAGGATGCCTTTCCTTGGGGTTGTATGCCTGAGATCCACATGTTCCAGTTCGCTGTCAGCTAGGGGCCCCTCTCAGCTCCTTGCCCTGTGGCCTCTGTAGGCAATTCTCAACACGGTTTATGTTTCTTCCAGACTAGGCTGGGGAGCACGTCTTTCTGACTTCTTCCTCTAGTACCAGCCAGAGGGGGAAAGAAATCTCTCCACTCTTAAAGGGTGCCTGCAGTTAATTAGGTCACACCCACCCACATAACCTCCCTTTCTTAAGGTTATATGTAAGGACTGACATGGGTCCTTAATTACATCTGCAAAGCGTTTTCGCAGCAGCAGTTAGATTAGTGTTTGGGTATCTGGGAGGTGTGTGTATACTACCAGGGGTTGGCATACTATCTCAGAATAGTTGCTTTCCTTGAACTCCACTCTCGGGCCCCTGTTCTGATAAAAGTAAGCATTGCAGTAAGGCTCAAGAATTGCCCCAGTGTACTCTGCCTTAGGAAGAGTTATGGTCTTAATCCTTATCACCCTCCTGGGCTGAGTCAGAGAATATAAAAGTGAGAGCTGGAAAAGTCCTGAGAAATGGAGTCCAATTTATCTGAGACCGGCAGAGATAAGGTCAGGAACCACTCAGGATCACACAAAGGATGGCCACGTGGCTGTGGCTAAAGCCGCTGATTTCCAGTCTAGCTTCTTCCAACCAGCAAGGGCTGTTCCACGGAGAGGTTTTCACCAGGCTGAGGGGAGATGAAGAAAATAGAACAACGTAGTAAGTTTTTAATAACACTATTGTTTTATTTAAATAACTCCATTATAAGATTATACTGCTTAATTTTAGCCATGAATAAAATATACGTCTTATGATTTCTAGATCAGGACATAAATGTGACATCATGTTCTTCAGAGTATGGGGGGACATTTTTTAAAAGAAGAAAGAGGAAATCAAAATGAAAATATTATGATCCAACGATTCAAAGTGCTTACTCTACTTTTTAGTTATTATTCACTTATATTCTTTAAAAAGTTCATTGCCTTTAAACTCTTCAAATTATTTTACAATGACCCGCTCCCTTATACCTTGCAGTGGTGAAGAAATGTAGGTGTAGAAGGTTTAGTTATCATTGTTATGGTCATTGACATGCCAGTGATTGTCAGGATGAAGCCACAAAGCTACTGGATTTCTAATCTATCCATCACTCTCGTTTCTGAGACATTCTGCTACAGCCTGCGTGACCCTCGACCACCACTTCTGTGCAAGTACTTATCTTTTTATCGCTGGTAAGAATACTGATTACATTCAGAAGACAGAGATTATCTTGCAGCCTAGAAATCCTAGGCCTGGAATAAAATAGGGTCTAGACTTGACCCTGTCAGTAACTGTGATGCACTTGGGCAGGTCACTTTATTAAGTTCTCTGAGCCTCAGTTTTCTTGTCTGTGAAACAAAGTAATAGAATAAAGTGACTCCCACTGGTGGCTGCTGACATGAAAGTCAGGCTTAACGTGGAAGTTAATTTGTCCTCCTTTTTTTCTCTATACGTTACCTCCTGCTTCCCACTCTGCCGTGTATTTCCATGGCTGCTAATATCCACATTGCTGTGTCTACTGGGAATGTTACTGCATGGCTGTCATATTTGCTGCTGTAGCGACTGTCCCCAGTATCCCTATTACCTTCTGCTAAATACATCTACTTATTCAAAGTTCAAAGTCTCAATGAAACAGTTATTATCACCTCCATTTTACAACTGAGAATAAAAATGTTTGGAGAAATGTTAAAAATTTACTAGAAGGCACATCACTAAATCAGTGGTAGGTATAGAATTTGAAACTGTCTTCAAAACCGAAGATCTTCATCGTAAGTACCAACAAGACATTTATTGGATTCTCCTTATCAGTGTTAGCTTTAATAGAAAAATAATCTTTTAAACCTGACCTAACAGAAATAAAATGGACTTTCCAGGGAGATGTACTATGCTGATCCAGTGACTTCTGCTCCCTGGCACACCTGTGAGCGTGCACACCTGGATTTGAGAAGCCGAGGGAACAGAATCTAATGCTGAGATTTAGTTTATTAGCACCTTTACTGGATTCTGTGCTGGGCACCGAGAATATAAAGGGGAAGAAGACACAATGGCTGCCCAAGGCAGTGAGGAAATTCACTTCGTGTTCCAATAACTGCTCCACCCGCTTCCCTGGTGGGAGGGCCCCGGGGGAAGGTGACCACTCAGTGGTGTCCAGCAAAGGAAGGCTCTGAGAGTTGTGTCACCTTCCTGACCTCAGTGAAAGATGTGCAAGGAAGCGTCCTGGAAACGGGCAACACATAGATGCTGCCCAGATTGGGGAGAGTGACTTTTCTTTGAAATAGAAAGATTTGGCTTTCAGGCCTAATATGGGAAGGGGACATAGAGGAAGGAATAGGACAGAACATTCCCTGAGGCACTGCGAAGAGTTTGGCTGAAGATGATTATTTTCAGTGATGAAAATGAGCATGAGCTCAGAAGTTAAGAGGCCTAAAACAGGGCATGGGGAGAGAGATGCCTACTCTCACTGACCATCCCAGGAAGTGTGCGTGCGTGCATGCATGCATGTGAGTGTGCATGCACATGTGTGTTACCGCGGGCACACACATATTCACATGCATGTGTTTGTGAACAAGCTATTCACACCGGTGTTTTGCATTTCTGAGAATGTGTGCATGTGTTTTGTGCATATGTGTCCCTGTGCACATGGATGTGTGCTTTCTTCCTGTGCACATCTTTGCATGCGCATCTGTGCATGTGTGTATGCATGTACCATAAGAGAATCCAGCAGGAAATATTCTGTTGATGTAATAGGCAAATGCCTATTTGCTCTTAGTCTAGAATGCATAGAAAGGGGAAAATTTAAGGATGGATATGACTAGGATCCATAAAGATAGAAATAATGCAAATATTAAATAGAACAACGTTTTTGATGTTTAATGATTCCACAAATAACTTATAAAGCTGATCATTTTAACCGCTTAGATCCACAAGGTACGTGAAGGAGTGGTGTGGGGAAAGAAAGGGGTTTGTTTTCTGTTGTTATCGATACTTTCTGTAATGCAGTCCTCATGCCCCCTACTTGCCAGAGAAATTGCTTCCTTTGTCTGAACTTGTTTACAACAGATTCCTCATTACAGCATGTGTTTTAATTTTGTCTTTATGAACACTGAAAGCAAAATGAAGGGAGAAAAAAGAAAACAACAAACAGTATCTATCTAAAAACATTTTTAAACAAACCTGGAAGACATAGTAAATATATTTTTAAATGATTTTAGTTTGATAAGGAGGCTTGAAGCCTGGCCTCTTCCCGAAGGGGTTAAGTCCCGGGGGCAGGGATAATTATGACAATTTGTGTTCATTATACACATAGAGCTGTAAGGATCTGTTGTCTTTCTCTCTGGTATATGATTTCAATTCAAGTGGGCTTCTGCTAAAACACAGATTTTAGATTTATTTCAGAAACCGATTTTAGTCCTTTTTCTTTCATCCAAAATGAAAATATTGTATTTTAGGTACTAGTTTGATAACAATGAAAATGCAGACCTAGAATGCAATGTATTTGTTTATTTTGATTAAGAGTTTATGTTCATCTGTGCATGTGATGGTGCGTGTATTAAAAAGGAAGCAGAGCCTTCCTTCTTTCATTTACAACTGATTAAAAATAATGCCAAATGTAAACCCAAAACTGGAAATTATCAAGCTTTGGAAGTCTAATTGTTAAACAGGTTCTGGTTCTCAGAAGGCAGTCTTTGTTCACAGCTGTGACAGGCCTTCTCGAAGCCCCAGGGTAACTGCACTACAGGCCCAGGCTACAGCGCCATGACCCAGCTTTCAGAGTAAGAAGGGCCTTTCTTAGCTGTTTAATCAGTAACTCAGAGAACCCACTAATTAGAAAGACTACCAAACATTGCCTGTGTTCACACTGCCTGTGCAATGTGATGTTAAAGTAGCTTCGAATCATGTAGCATTTCATCTCTACTTTGGTGAAAACAATATATTGGGAAAAGGGAGAGATACTAAATATCTTGGCACTCCTGGGCGCTAACAGTCACATCTTGCCCTTGCAAAGTCCACAATACATCGGTATTAAAGATTAACTCAATGTGCAACACAGGAAATATCTTGGCCTACCAGGACAAAGCTGGACAGTGACAGCCCGTGCTTGAGGACAAGGGGCTCCAGTGAATCGGGCATTAGGTCCCACTGAGGGTCTAGCTGAGAGGTACAGTAAGCAGGAGTAAGACAAAAGGTCAGGAAGGCTGGGATGGAGGTCAGAAGAATGCTTTTAGAGCAAAATGGCACAGCAAACTTTCGTGTAAACAAGCATGAAGAGAAAAGCAAGCTAAACTTCAAAAGGTATTCAAAGGGCAGTAAATTGGGATGACTCCCAACTGTAAGGAAGCTAGCACCAGCACAAAGGCAGGGGGTGCAATGAGTCATCTAAAATTACCAGTTGTCAGCAAAATTGTGGTCAATTCATGGCAATCCAGGCTGGATGAAATATTCCCTAAAAGAGTGTTGAGTTATTGTTATAGGTGAATTATAAACAAGGAGTATGGGAGGGAATAGCACATTCGGGGAAAATGGGAATGACAGTGTTCAAGTTCATGCAAGGAAGAGAGAGGCTCCAAGTGGGAGCTAGGACTCAGGTTTTCCTTCTAACCCCCTACCAGGTTAACTGCTGCCTTCCCCCTCTGAGGAGCTGGTTGGGGCTTGAGTCATACTGGTTAAGCTACAGAACTGCATTTCCAGTGGGTGAATAGGGATGGTATCAACATACATGAACATGCGGAGAGGAGGTCACAGCACTCCTGAAGCTGGACCATGTTGGAGCTGGAGGGAACCTTATATATCTTCTCATCAATCCCTTAAATCACAGATGTGCAGACTGAGACTCAGTCAGGTAAAAACATGTGGCTAAAATCCACTCAGCCAGGCCGTGGCAGGGTGAGCATGATCCTTGGCCCCCTGGCAGTTGTTCTATTCTCTCTCTCTCTCTCTCTCTCTCTCTCTCTCTCTCTCTCTCTCCCACTCTCCCTCCCTCCCCCCACCTTCAAAGTTTCTTCTATTCCTCTGAGACAAAGACTACATCTCTTTTATTGATCAATGAGATTGACTGTTTTTATAAAAGCAGTTAACCTATCTAAATACTAATGGAAAATACTAATTCCCTTTAGTTTCCTGTTCTTAGCTCCCATGTATCACATCACCTAAAACTGGGAGGCAGCGTTTCCACCCTGGCAATGGTCCACACACACACCACACTGTGGTTTTATAGAACATGCTAGTCAAGTTGAAGAAAACCTGAGCCTGCAGGTGATTTCATACAGTAACAGGCTCGTCCAATCTCCACACCTAGTTACTTAAACCTTACTTTGAGGCACGAAACCACAACTTTTCACCAATGACTTCATGTGAGAACATCTGAGTCACTACCATGTGCCAAGCAATGTGCCAGAGCAAACTGCAGAGATGCAGTTCTGATGCCAGGCACATGAGATGTAGCACGCAGTCCATCAGGGAGAAGGCCATTCACGTAAAACCACCAGTGCATGTTGGGAACATGTGGTGGTCATTGCTATGAGCTGATCAATTCTTTCTGCTGTGGCATTTTTACTCATGTGGACCCAACATTTTAGTAAGCCTATGGGCTAGTGGAGGTTGGCTAGAAAGCTTAAATCCAAGTAAGCAAGCTACCAATAGCATGAATATAACAAAGATCTCATTTATGACTTTGTTTTATGTATTTGTTCTTGATAAGTGGTTTGACTTGAGCCTGCCATTTTTTGTTTTCAAGGTTTATCAAAGCACTTTCACAAGCTAGTCAACTCTCAGTCTTTACACTTACCGCCGTACTTGTTCTGTTGAAGCCACTTGTTCTTACAAATGCCATTGTTTCCTCTTCCATCGCTCTCAGCCCAGTCTACCACCTAAGGGAATTTTGATAACCCTTTGACACTGCTTCAGGTCAGGGTTTGATACCCAGATTGACTGACTGAGATGGGACAGGACCCCCTTGTGGAAGAATCCTGCAATGCTATTGCAAGTGTATACTCATTCCCCATTTCTTCCTGCAAAGGGACGTTAAGACATTTACTTGGAGAAGACATGCTTAGAAAATTTGTGTTTTCAGATATAAGACCTGACCTGATACTCAGAAACTCAACAGTTAAACCTGATGTGGTGATTAGAGTGATGAGAAACCAGGAGATAAAGTTCAGACCTGAGTCTCTCTGATATTGGGTTTGTTGGGTTCTTGGATCCAACCTGTGGATATTTACTTGGTTCCAAAAATGCATAATTGGTATGGGTATACTCAGCAGCTGGCAGAGCCCCACACTGGTTCCCTGACTATGGCGTAATAGCTATTATTGTGGGGAAGGCTAAGTGGAAGCACCTGAAATGGTCTCACTGCTCCCTCTAGCCCCTTGCTCAGCCAAGATAGTACATCACACCCTAGGAGGAACTGCAGAGATTAGAGCTACCATGAAATACTTAGAGGATACAGGAATAAGAATTCCTATTGTGTTCTTCTTTGGTTTAATTGTAAGGCCTCTGAAAAACCTATATGGGTTGTGGTACATGATAATAGATTACAATAAACTCAATCAAATGAATTGAGACTGTTGTGTTGGATATGGAGTCTTTTCTAGAACAGTTTGTGGTGTTACATATGTGACTGCTGAACTGGCGTTTTCCCTAATCTCACTAGTGAAGAGGACCTAAAGCAGTTCTCTTATGTGGGAAGATCATCAACTCTCTGGCCTCAGAGATCCACTACCTTCCTCGTTCTCTGTCACTATATGATGCTCATTACTCTCATCAGTTTATATTCTAAAGAAGAGCCCACTGGTCTACTATACCGAGGACAATATGCTAATTAAACTTGGTGATCAGGAAGAGGCAAGTACTGTGTGTTTCCTAGTTAGACACATGTGGGCCAGAAAGTGAGAAAATATTACCATGGAGATTCAGGGACTTCCATAGAAGTCCAGTGCTCTGGGAAATACTGCCATTCACTCTGAAACCAAGGACAAATTGTTGCCTGGGTAATTTTACCAACAACAAAAAAACATAGCTATTGGTGAAATTTATTTATTTATTTATTTATTTATTTATTTATTATTTATCATGTTGGAGGCTGTATATACGGTGCTTAGGATTACTGTTATAATCAACTTACTGGGCGTCATAGAAAGCTGAGGCTTTGGGTGGGAACCAGAGTAAAAGAGACTCTGCCCCAGCCCATGTGACCAGGAGATGCGATGCTGTGTATAGCTTTTGTGTACAGTTAAGGCACAGAGGCCTGGGATCCTTACACAACATCATATATATCATATCCTGTTGGTCAGAGAACTACTTGCCATTTGAAAAAGCAGCTTCTGGCTTGATACTATGCCCTAGCATTGAGTGAATACCTGGTCATTGGGCATGAAGTTATCATGTGATTGTCTTCCCATCAGAAGCTGGGTATTATCACACCTACCAATTCATGGGGCTGGCACTCTTTCCTTTCCTGAGTCTCTCTAGTGTGTTTTCTAATCTTATGCTCTGGGCTCAGTTTCCAACATAAACTACTCGAATGCAAGCTTTTGTTTCAGGCTCAGCATTGTGGATTGAGTCAAGCTAAGATCATAGGTGTCCCCTAATTTAACCTTTTTTTCTGTTGTGTTCCCTTAACGAAGTAAGAGCACACATGTATTTTCATGACAACATGGGCTGGTTGTTACCATGTTGAGATTTTCCTGGTCTGGCCATGCCTTTTACTTCTCTGAATTTCACTTTGCTCTTTGTGCTCTGTTTTTTTACCCCGTCCTAGGATTTTTTTCCTTCCAGAAGGCTTTTCCTTTTTACTTACTGGGCTCTGATAGCTATGTAAAAAGTGGGGCCATTTGTGAAGACAAATATAAGATGAAATACTTATGCTTTCCTTTAATTTTCCATCCTGAGAAGTTACTGAAAGCTGTGTATGCATTTGAAAAGGAAAAAATCATTTGTGGTATATTCAGAGTATTTTAGATTTATTAATGTACAATATTTGGACAATCACATAGACCCTGTGGCAATCCTGATTTAAATAACCAGCTTATCCGTGCTATAGTGTAATTACTTAAATTTTAGAGACACAGTCTGATTCTCTATAAATAAGTATGCTGAATTGATTATTCAGGAAGATTTTATTTTATTCTGGATGGATTTGCATTTGTTCTAAATCAGTGACTAGCAATTCAAAAGAGCTACCACTTGATTTTCAGTATCAATCAGAATTCAGAAAGCCAAAGACATGTAGCTCTTGATTCTGATTAATCAGTTAATAGTGTCAGTTAAATAGTATGTCAGAGAGAGAAAAGCATATTTCCCCATTTCTCCTTTAGCTGTGTACACATCTATAGCATCCATGATGGTGTGTGTGGTGGATCAATCTCATCTGATTAATCTTCCCTTAGTATCTTTAAGTGATGAACACCAGAGTGTGTTGTAAATGGCTGAAAAATATTAATGCTAAAATTCTACGAGAATGTAAGTCAAATTGGAGATCAGATGTGAGCTACAAAATTGGTAAAAAAAAGAAAAAGTCCCTCAGAATGAGCCCCAAGGAGACAGCTCCAAGAGAAAGGTAGGTGGATGTTTTAAACTACCAGAATCACAGATGCACCCAGTATCAGTGATTTCAAGATATGTCATATAATAGAAAACTTGAGACTCAGCACTTTTTCCATGCCAGTATTTCAATTGTAAAACAAATTATAAAAGGCTATTTATTAAAATGTTTTAACTTTCTAAGATATTTGTGGTAAAATATTAAAAGCTATATTCCTTCAGGGTATCTGCTAAGTATTCACTTTTTTCCCAAAGAGAATAGTAATATAACTTAGGCATAAGATTTACACTCCATGTTTGTATTTGTTTGTTAAATTTAATTTTAGGTCAGATATTTAAAGTATTTGCTTTTTTTTAAAAATCTCCCTTACAGACAGACACACACACACACACATCTGAATAACAATTACAGTTTTTACTCAAGTAAATATTATATTATTCTTTTTTATAATTTGTCCCTGTAGACCTAGGCAGATTTTTATAAACAGTGTAAAAAAATCAATAAAAATAAATTAAACTCATCAAAATGTATACATTTCCTACCACTTAGTAGCATTGTCAAAAGATTAAAACACTTTCAATGATCTCAAATGCATCTGTAATTTATTTTATAAGTGATTGTAATTACAAATATCCTATATTACTTGAATATCAAATAACCTTCAGAAGATAATTAAATAATGCCCATAGAGTCAATTTTAACACAGTAATATTGAAGGCTCATACTTACAATGTCAGAAAGATATTTAAGAAGACATTGTATTAAAATGGAAGATTTTCAAATTTGAGTTTCATAAATAAAAAAGACAAGAAGATCAAATATTAGTTGTTTATATGCCTAGCACCCTGGTAAGCTTGAGGTTTCATGGACATTTTGAATCACAGACTCACAATCTTTGTGTCCCTAACAGCCAACCCAGCGCCTGGCACAGAGTGTTTGGTGAATGTCTGTGGAATAGAAGAAAACCCAAGTGTGATAATCTATGAATTATCCTCACCATGTCCATCATGATTTTTAGTCAAGGATAATTATTTATTTTTGGAATCTTTTCCAAAAATACAGGACTTTTTCCTGGACTCAGAAAGGCAGTTTGTTGTCTGAACATGGATAGTGCCTCATGAATCTAGAAGCCAATCTTCAAGGAGCTGGAAGCATATGGAAAGCCTGAACCGGTAAATTAGACGATGGCCGGGAGAAACAACTCCTGGAAAATCATTGTTGAAGAACGTAGACGCCCAAAGACTGTGTCTGAGAAAAGGCACCTGGTCAGTTCGCGGACAAGATGGAAACAAGTTTGGTTTTAAAGCCAGGTTGCTGGTGTGCAGGTAAAGGTGACACAGAAATAGGTGGAATAAAAAGGAGAAAGAAGTCAAGATAAAGAAGGGGAACAAAGCAGCAGAGAGTAGAAGGAAGAGCAGCAGGATAATGGCAGTAAAGAAAGTGAAAAAAAGGGGGAGGCAAGTTCTAATGGCATTATAGCACTCACCTCTTTCTCTCCGAGGCATCATTGCGCCACAGAGAAGGTAGGACTGAAGAAACACTGTACGCAGCAGATGGCTTCATATACCTCAGTAGGAATATTTAGAGATAAAGCAAGCTAAATTTAATTCATTTTGATTGTCTCAAAACACATCAATATTCAATGTCATGCTTAAGGCAACCCAACAGCTGTCCTGGCCTGTTCATTATTGTTCGGAAAAGAGTGAACCTCAATAGGGTAGAGAGCTGATGTCACCAGCGCTGTGATTAGGTGTTGCACATAAACTGTCCTGCACTAGGATTCAGAACTTCCCCCACCTGCCAGCAAACACCGCCCTTTGCACTCACTGTGACTTAAAAATCCAAGTATTTTATATGCAAATGCTGCTGAGTTGTGTAAGACACAACATTACCAGGGTAGGTGTAACTGTTTAAAAGAAAAACAAAAAGTGAAACTCATGAAATTACAGAATAGTTTTGCAGATTTCTTTTCCTCCCTGAAAACAGTCTAGTCCCTTAAATATGTATATTTTTAATGCTGATGAAATTGGCCTATTTTGGCAAAGATTGCTAAATTCCAGCCTAGCAGGGGCCAGTGAAGCAAGCGCCTGAGGGTGTAAGAATAAGGAAAGGCTGACTGCTATTGTATGTGCAAATATTTCAGGCTTCAACAGAGTAAAACCCCTGATGATGGAAAATTCCACTCTTCGAGAATTTTCATGGTTGTTACCATTTCTACACTGTTTATAGACTTTACACTCTTTCATAAAGGGACGTAAAATTGTTCAAGTCATTTCACATTTTTGTTCACTTTATTTCTTGAACTCTGACCCCAGATAGTGGACCTGAGTAAAGGGTATGCCCCCCTCCCCACCACCCCACTCCAGAAAAAGGACAGTGGAGATGGTACAGGGTGGTGTTTCAACATGGAAACTTCCTCATCCTGGGAAGCTATCAGTCCCCATCAGTCCAGGGCTTTTGTTCACACCAGCTCCTGATTTGTTTGCAGATGTGTGCCAGAAACCTGAGAAGCAGGAAAAAAATCCTTTTGGAGCATAATCTCCAAAAGAAAGAATTGGGAAGTATTTCGGGTGTTTATTCCCTCTAATGTATTATTTACTTCAGTTATTGTGTTCTTCATTTCTGACTGGTTCTTTTTATGTTTTCAATGTCCATTTTTATGTTTGCTATCTTGTTGTTGAAGTTCTCAATGAGATAACATATTCTTTCCTTAAATTCACTGAACATGCTTATGACAAGTGTTTTGAACTGTGTATGTAGTAGATTGTTTGTCTCCATTTTGTTAAGTTCTTTTCTGAAATGTTGTTCTGTTCTTTCATTTTGGGCCTGTTTCCTCGCCTTCTCATTCTGACTGCCTCCCTGTGTTTTTTTCTATGTATTAGGTAGATAGAGTTGCTACATCTCGAAGTCTGGGTAGAGTGGACTTATGTAGTAGATTTCCTGTGAGGTCCAGTGACGCAGTCTTCCTGGTCACCTGAGCCAGAGTGCTCCAGGAGTGTCCCTTGTGTTGGATGTGTTTGTCCTCCTATAACAGTTGAGCCATGGTTGCTGTTGGCATGTAAATGGGAGGGGTTGACTCTCAGGCTGATTCGTTGTGAGGTCTGGCCCTGACTACCATGGAGGAACTATTGAGGGTGCGGGGGCTGAACCTATAGAGTAGGATTTCCTTTAGCAGGTCTCTGGTGCCTGCCCAGTTTGCCCTATGAGTGTGTCATTTGTGGGGGTGGTTGGGTGTTACTCTGGTGTGCTCTAAAGCTGACCACTGGATATGTTTGTTCTGGGGCCTCTTGGGAATGGCTCTGTTACAGGCCAAGGTAAGCTGCTGCCAGTGTCCCACTCAAGGTCACATGGTATGAGGTACAAAGTGATCTGCAAATGGTCGCTGCTTGTGCTGGGCTTGGAAGTGCCTGGGGGAGGCTAAGCTGCAAATCAAGACCAGCTGGTGCTAGTGCTGGGCTTGGGGCTACTCAGCAAAGGAACCAGGCATGCCAAGGCCAGATGCTGCTTGTTTGGGGTTTATGAATCTTTGAGAGATTTTAGAAAAGTCACAACATGAGCTAAGATAGGCCATTTGTATGCACAAGCCACTGGAAGCAGGTTGGGTGGGCCCAAAAGTTGAGTGGGGTGGGTCTCAGAAATCACCAGGGCAGGGTCAATAGTGTTAGGTTGTTGGAGACTCTGATATGGTGTCTGCCTGAACCTGCAGGCTGGGTCAAGGGGAGGGCTCAGCAAAGGAACAATGACTTCTGCGAGCACTCCTGTCTGGGAGAAAGGTGTCCCTTCAGACCTTGCCCTGAAGCCTGGCAATTCATTTCCTCCCCATATGTCCCTGGCACTGGCCCAGCACTGGAGCTCAGAGTGAGTGAGTTCATCAGCATTAAGTCCCTGCAAGGGTGGGAGTTGGGGGGTTTTAATCTCCAACAACCCCTCAGTCTCACCCAGACAAAATCCCCAGCCACAATCCCCATGGGTTTTCACAGCCACAAGTTAGAGCGACTTCTCTTCCTATCACTAGAACCCTGGACTGGGGAGTATGGGGTGGAGCTGGAACTCCTCGCTTCTCAGGGCAGACCTCCACAGACGAGACATCCCTCCGATATGGGCGTGGGACCTAACCATCCGCATCCCTGCCCCTCCCACCAATCTCAATGTGGCTTCTTTATATCCTTAGTTATTGGACTTCTATTCAGCTATACTTCAGGAAGTTGTCAATGATGGTTATTCTGTAGTTTAGTTGTAACTTGGATGTGGTCATGTGAGGAGGTGAGCACATTGTTTTTCTACTTCTCCATCTTGACCAGAGGCAAAATCTTATACATAATTGGAATGTAAATTGGTATAAATTTCTAGAGATCTGTCTAACAAAATACATCAAAACCGCTAAAAGTTTACTCTACTTAGACCCTCTGAATATAAGAAAATATTGAACAAGTGTGAAATGATATATTTATTACAAAGAGTTGAAAATACACTATTATTCACCATCGAAGTATTGATTGAATAAATTAAGGTGCATCAATTCAATGAGGTAATTAGCAGCTTATAAACAGAGTAAGGTATAACTGCATATCCTTAAATTTAAAAGGTCATTATCATATGATATATACAATATGATTGATCCATTTTATATTTAGATATTGTGTGTTCATACCAAAGTGTTAATAATATTTGTCTTTGAGAAATATGGTTTGCAATGAAAACAAATTTATATTTAAACAAATTTCACATTGTTTAAATTTCTTTGATCATGAGTGTAGTCATTCATATTAATTTTAGAAAAACTGAGATAGTGAAATTATGATCACACAACACAGGGATAACTACTGTTCTTATTGCCCTGTAGTCTCTGATATAATTTTTATGCTTATATATGTGTGTTTGGACATACTGAGATCATAGAATACATTTATTTTATAACTGGCATTGTTCAGTCTCTCATTTATCAATCCTTTTATTTTATATTTATTATGTTTGATGGAAAGCTCTGGTTTATATTGTGGGAAATGCAAGATAAGGAAAGGAAAATATTGAGAATAGAAGAAATCTGTCATCCAAATACTTATAATTTACCTATTTTATTCATTCAGTGAGTATTTATTGAGAGCGTTTTATGTACCAGGCACTATTGTTGATGTGACAAGAATCTTCTGTTCTTAATGGAAACAGAAAATCATCAAAATTTATTTGATATGTCTTTTTTAGAATAAAGACATGTTTGGTCTTCAGATGATCTAACAGGCATTTAGCATAGTAACTCTGTTAAAATTATTTAAATGATTAGGGTTTTTCCTCTCTTGAGTTTAAGGTCACAATCATTTAAATGTTTTTCAGTGAACATATGCTTGCAAACCAGCTGACTTAATAAATAGAAGATAAATGTGTCCATCGATGGAAGAGAAGGGACCAACGGAAAGACACATGTAGTCAGGAAATAAATTCAGCGATCACCTTTGTTCCAGGTGCCAAAAAATTAAAAGAAGGCAAAAACCATATGGAAGAAAATTCAGAGGGTCATATCAAGAATAATATGGTAATTATAAACAGATTCCTTTCTGCTCCTTGCTTTGATATTCTAGATTGCTCCTTTTTCTTGTGTTGGCGAATTGGCTTCCCTGATGACAACTGCAGGTGCTGAAACACCAGATGGAGCCTGAGTTTATGGTAACTAGGGAGAGGCCATGGTCCAGGGAGAGGCTGCAGTCCAGGAACCAGGCAGGTCCTGGCAGGGCACTGGGGAAAGACAATAAGAAAAATAGGAACACTGAATTTCAAGGGAGTGACTGACACATCAAAAAACAGTAGAAGGCCACTGTAGGTGGGATACAAGATGGGAACAATGTCTCCAGAATTAGGCAAGGGCTTAGTTACCAAAGCAGAGTCAGGCTCAGGTGACAGTGAGCTCACGCTAGACTCCTTTTTGCTCCTGTTGACGATCTGATCCCAAATCTGCAGATGTGGCTTACTCTGCAAATGGAGGTTCACTCTGTCCAGCTGTGGCAACTAGCTTTGAGAGAAGCTCATTAAATAGGGTGGTTGCACCTCTCAAAAGTGTGAAATCCAAGAACTTAGAGTGAATTTGAAAATCATGTCCTTAGAGAGTCACACTTTTCTAGATCCTCTGATTACTAACCTTAATTTCTAGAGCCTTTTTTTCTCCCCACACTGTGATACCCTTCTGAGGATGCCCTTGCCCTTTTAGATTAAAATGAAAATTATATTAAAAATATTGTGATGGTAAAGATCATAGATTAGATCTTATTCATATCAGACAAATGCTGACAACTGCTTGTTCTCTATGAAGAGTTTTAGATAATTTTATTCTCTGCTTAGGCTGGGTCACTTAACCAGATAAATTGGATTTAACACCGAAGGCATTCACTCTCCCCAAACAGTCAGGATGCTGACCCCAGGGATTCCATTCTTGCTCAGCTTGGGAGATGTTGGGGTGCCCTGAAGTTGTCCTGTGTACTGCCTGCATGGCTCTGCCGAGTGACCTTGTACACCTTCATTCTGTAATTGGTCGAATTTGATTTCCCAAAGGTCAGAAGACTCTTAAATTATTTCATGTTTGTGTACTTTACTCTTGAAAAAAGAAGATGGCAGTCATTCTCTTTTTCCATTAATTCAATTTATCCTTTGAAATTGCTCAACTGATGATAAAGAACACTGCATTTGTTTTAAGTGGAAGGAGCTTAATTGAGTGTTGCTTTTGTTATAGAAGCTATTTGTAAGTATGCAGAAATCAAATGCCACCAGCGAAGTAAAATTCACTTTCCAGTACAGTATTTTTAATTATGTCTTTTCACCTGAGCTTCAGGGCAAAAGTTTCACTTTTCTCCCTGCTCATTATTAGCAAAACCCACAAGGGCAGGGTTTTCTAATTTCATATTTTTAAGTGAATTTAGCATACAAAGTATTCTGAAATGACATTAGATGTGTAGTTAAGATAATATTAAGGCTCCAGAGTTTCATTTCACACATATCTTTACATCCTACCCAGACTGACTCCCCTTCCTTCACAAGAAATACTGGACTGTATGATCTGAATGTTGCTGCAAGTGTGTTTGCTTGTTTCTTTAATTTGTGTTGAGTGTGATTTTGTGTGCCATGCAGACTTGCAAACATTTAAAAATTAATTAACCTGAACAAAATTGAATTCACCAGTTTACATCCCTTTATAATACCTTGACTAAGACATTGAATAATAAATGAGAGGAAAATGGAAGTGGTGAGATTCCAAGGAGAAAGAACAAAGATTCAGGACACCTGTTGTTTTTCTAAATCCCATCCCAGGATATATGACTATTTATCAATTTTAGAGAGAATGGAAGGAAGAGAGAGAGAGAGAAACATTGATGTGATGGAGAAACATCAGTCGGCTGCCTCCCATACATACTCCGGCCTGGGATGGAACCTGCAACCTAGGCGTATGCCCTGAATGCAGATTGAACCCACAACCCTTTCATGTGTGGGACGATGCTCCAACCAACTGAGCGCCTGGCCAGGGAAGGACTCCTGAGATTTTAATCCTCCTCCTGTCATTGTTTTCCTCTGTGAACCTGAGTCTGCCATTCTTTGCTTTTGTTTTCTGGCTACAGCAAGAAAGTGATAGCAAGCCCAGGCAATGTTGCAGTAAGGATGAATGAATGTCTAAAATGTGCTTTGAGAGCCTCAAGTAAAACACACTGTGCCACATGTGAAAATGATTATTAGTTCATTCTTCATGCACTTTTTTTAGTGCTTGCCTTCTAGGCTCAGACTGCCAGCCAAGGCACCAATTACAGACGATGGGGCTGTTGGTTCTTGTGATGTGAACACCTGTCCTCCAGTAAATGAACTGAGATAATACATGCCAATTTACTATATGTGTCATATACCCTACAAATTGAATCTCCAAAATACACTCAGAGTTGAATAGTAAATGACACTGGGTTTAAATGACAGGAAATAGACTCAGTACAATTGCCTGGGCATCTGTGGCCACCCAGGCCTTTGTCCACACAGTCTGCTGCTGAAACACCAAGCCAGATTTCCCTCTGCTCTCTCAGAGCTGACTAAGGGGCCATCTGTATGGGGGAAAGTCACTGCAGAATTGCTGGCTTCCCTGGGGCAGCCTCAGGCTGATTAATTCAGTCTTGCCAGGGCTTGGCAGACCCAGCTCCACACTGCTCATCTGATAAGACGACATTGCAACCGGATACAATTCCAGGGGCCTTCAGATATTCAAAGAAATATTCATAAGGCAACTGGATGAGTGGCTCCATATAAATCATTGCCCTAAAATTTTCAGGAGAGAAAATTTCAGAGTGAAAAAAAGAAAATGAAGCAGTCATATAGGGTAGTGGTTGGGGGAGTGAGCTTAGAGGTCGGACAGAAGCTGGTGTGAATCTTGGCTTCACTTTTACTCACTCTGCAACTTCTGGCAAGTTACAAACTACACTTTCTCTGAACTTCAGTTTCTTCATCAGTGTCTAAGCTAGGACCACACCTAACTTGCTCACCATTACATCTCTGATGCCTGGCACATTATTCGGCATAAAATAGCTGCTGAAAACCAGTTGGATGAATGAAGGTTTTCTCAGAGTCATTTTTACTGCCTGCTACATCCACTGATTTAATAGCCAGGATGGGCAACAGTGGTGTACAGCCATCTGTACCGACTCACTTCTGTGCTTTCCTTGTGGTCTCTATGGGAACAGCCTCTGGGCGAGGGACAGAAGAGGTTCTTCAGTGTTTGGACTGCTTTGCCTAAGGTTTCAGCCAGGGGGTTGAGCATGATGCTGAAGCTTGTTTTGTGCAGATCAACACTCCTCCCTCAAAGAATATATAGTGCCTAGCCAGGGCTTTGTGTTTTGATACATTTCACTTATTCATATATTGGAATTGTATTTATGTAGAATTTTGCCGTGTTTCCCATGGCTTCCTTTCAGTGTAATAGCCTGACCTTCAAATAAGTACAGGCCTACCTACCTCCCCTGGGTGTTTTTGATACGGACACACAAGTATGAAGTTGTCCTTTCTTTCCTGGTTTAATTTCATATTAGTCAGTCAGAGGTGCCTTGATGTAAATACTACCTATTTTCTGTGGCTATATTCATGTCTAAAATCCTCTGCATGTCAGCAAAAAAGGTGGAGAGAACAACTGTTCAGGGAAATAGAAGCAAGGCTATGAAAACAGACAAGAGTACTAGAATGATGTCAGTCTCCTATAAATAATAGAGTTCACTTTCTATTCTGTTGTATTTATGTTATTGTTTTTCTTCAGATAATGTCCATATAACCTAAAAGACAAAAACTTAGTCATCTATTTTTAGTTTCTATGTCACCCAACAGAGAGTCTTGCTTTGATTTGTGGACTCATTACTCGCAGTGAGGGCTGTTAACACATATGAACTTAGAGAAGAGCGTCTGTCCTACAACCAACTTCCATCATCGAGTTGGTGGTGAGCACAAAGGCATAAAAGAAGGCATCCCAAATCTGCTCCCAGGGCTCTCTACCTGGAACAGGAAGCAGGTGGAGTCTTGCTCAGGAAGATCCCTTCTTACAGTGTTTGTGCAACGCTCTCCTCTGTGCTTCTCTCTTATCTCAGTCTTCCTTACCTCCACCCAGGATCAGCCCTAGGAAACCTCTCTCTGCCACTTCCTACTAATTTACCCCATCTTCCTATCACTGCCACTACCCAAATTCCCTGCCCTTATCTCATACCTTGACTATTTTAGTTCATTGCACAGAAAATCTCGTATAGACAGGTTCTGTCTTGCTTCCCCCATGTTCTGTCTGGACATCTCTCTAGAACATATCTGTCCCTGTTCCACTTCTTCACAGCTCTGCTGAGCGGCACTGGGTATTAGGTTACTGTGTTAAATACAGGCTGGGGCAAAAGCAGGTTTTCAGTTGTTCATATGGAAAATAATACAATAATTAATAAATAATAATACAAGAATAAACTGTGTTTCAGGTACTCATTACTATAAACCTCCTTTTGCTCAACGTTGTATAGGATAGTGGGAAACAGCATTCTTTATTGATTAGTTCAGGTTTTAAATTCTACCTCTGCTACCTACTAACTTCTCCATGCCTCGGTTTTCATTTATTATTTTTTATCCTTTTAATGCCCTCCAATCTCTAGCCAGCACACCTACCTTTGGCTGAAGCTAGCAGAAAGCCAGCTGACAGAGCATCCTGAGTAACACATCCTGCAAGTCTTGCCCAATAGTGTTACAGAGAACAGGGCAAGGCTGAGGCATGCATCAGAGGGCCAACCACTCAGCACTTACCATGTCTGACTCTGTAGGTGTCTCCCTTCTAAGCATGTCAGCTGCCTGGGAATAGAAAGTGCATCTTCTTCTGCTGTATATTCCTTGCACACTACCTGGAATGGAATGCAAGCTTAATAACTGTCCATTGGGTGGACTTGTTATGTAGGCTAAACAGTATCCTTCTCAGGAAACACGTGTGTATTTTTAGTTAAATAGGTCTGGACCTGTAGAGTCCACGCTGCCAGAAATAGGTATTGATGAACCTGTAGTGTGGCGGAGAGAGAACTGAAGGGAAGACCAATGAAGAATTATTCACAATTCTTCAAAAAGCCCTACTAACCTGGACGAGGGAAGGTTAGTTTTGTTAGCAAAAATAAGAATGAGATATTCAAGAGGACAGGATGACAGC
The DNA here is from genome assembly GCA_004024845.1 of Tonatia bakeri. Classification (NCBI taxonomy): domain Eukaryota; kingdom Metazoa; phylum Chordata; class Mammalia; order Chiroptera; family Phyllostomidae; genus Tonatia; species Tonatia bakeri. The sequence continues at coordinate 114,490 of PVIA01001472.1, forward strand.
AAAAGAGAACTGGGCAGCGTGGGGCTGTGCCTTGTGCTTGGACAGACAAACATAGTGTAACGTCAATTCCTGACAGTAGAGAATAGTGTAGGCACAAAGGTACTGCCAGGAAAATAAATACATGAATCACAAAGCTGGTATCAAAGGCAAACCCATAGTTAATTTACTTTGCAACATTGCCTTGGATCAACTGCGTAAGATGGCCCCTCCCTCATTCATTTCCTTCTTTTCCCAGCAAAATATTTCATTCATACTTAGAATAGTGCCTGACATGTGAAGATATATCAAGTGAAAGCTACGTAGAAGGAAAGGGAGTTTTAAGTGCAGAACAATGTCTATGAGTAGATTTACTTCAATCCTGAGGCTGGAAGTATAAAAGCATGTGTAGCAAGCAATTCTTTTGTTCTGATTTTTTTCCCCTTTAGGAATAGGAACTTTCCATCTCTTTGAAAAACCATGGAAACAGTCATTTGAACACAATGCTTTGACCTTTACAGGGATGTTCAATTTAGTTTAGGCAAAGGTGAATAGGAAAATTTAGGTTTTCGTAGCCTAAACACATTTTTCTTTATATCTGTGGCACCTTGTATAATATATTCACTAACTAACATATTCCCTTTCTTTTCTGCCAAGTAAACCATATACTTCTCATTCCCTTACTTCCATTGAGGTCACGTGATTTGTCATGGCCAGTGGACTGTGAGCAGATGTGACATATTCTACCTCTTGAAACTGGAAAACTCAGCATCCGTGCTGCCTGTCACACCAGAACCAATAAGCAGAGACAAGGACTGGATCTTTATGGGAGCTTTTTTCAGATGCCGGTGACCTGAGAGGGTGGTGGATTACGTACCCTCTAAAGCCATCTTAACATCTCATTTCAAGCCGACCTTTTTATAATGAGAAGAAAGTGTAGCTAAGGGGTTTGGAAAACAGGTTAATCAGATAAGAGCTGCAGTCCCGCTGCAGTTTTTCTAGCACTTCTTTATTTGTAGACCGACAGTTCTTTATCTGCTTCACAGATGTTCTTCCCTGGAACACGCTGGCTCAGATACCATCTCCACGCTTGCAGGCTCCCTGGGGTGTGACGGTTGAATTCCTTGTCAGTCTCCTGGAGTCACATAGGTCATGCATTCCAGTTCCCGGAATAACAGCTTTCCACAAGCATTAATCACGTACACCTATCAACTATGAATGAATGAAGCTAAAATCTTTAACTCTTGAGTTTCCTTAACAATCTTAGCAAAATCTTTGAATATGCTTATTTAGTTTAGGTTTTTGTACCATTAGGGCCTACCCTTTACTGGAGAAGAGCATGACCCAGAGAGTAATTGCTTCTTCTAACTGGGTTCCAGAGTGAAGAAACTCAGAGTAGAATTGAGTAAAACTGAGCATAACTTGTGAGAGTCACAGTTGACTTGCTGACCTCAGATAATTTGAGCAAAAAATAAGTGTTTGGCATTATAAGCTAATGAGATTTATATATATATTAATACCTATATCTATGGCTACTGTAACAAATTACCATAAAATTATCAGTTTAAACAATGCAAATTCATCTTGCAGTTTTGCAGCTGAAGGTCAACATGAGGCTCATGGTTAAAATCAGAGTGTTGGAAGGGCTGTGTCCATTTCTGGAGGTTCCCGGGGAGAATCCGTTTCCTTGCCTTTTCCAATGTCTGGAGGCTGCCCTCATTCCTTGGCTCATGGCCCCCTCCCACCCGCTGCAAAGCCAGCAGCATCGCATCTCTCCGACCATTCTTTCACAGTTACATCTCCCTCCGATCATCTTCCTTCCCATTCCACTTTTACGGACACTTGTGATTTCACAGGCCTCATTCAGATAACTCAGGGTGACATCTCAGTGTCAAGGTCAGCTGATTATCACACTTAATTTCCCTTTGTCATGTAATCTTAACATGTTTACACATTCTAGGGCTTAAGACATGGACATCTTTGGGGACAATTATTTAGCAGTACGAATATTTTAATTAAGGATAATATTGCCCAAAAGGCAGAGAACTAGCAATTACCTTGTAAATGAACATAAAACTACAGCTATCTATGGTTGTTTTAAGTCATAAAATAAAATATATAGTATAATGACATTGAATCTGATGACCTGACTCCCATCAAACTGTCTTTAGATGTAGGACCTAGGGAAAGTCATCAGATTTATTTCATTATTAGTTCCTTCAACTGTAACGTAGAAATACTTAACTCTAGTGTTATCTTTGAGGATTATTAAATAGTAAAAAATTATATATATATGTCTTGTTCTTTTTTGGTAATAAGGTCATCATATTCATCCATGTCTCAAATTACTCTTTTAAATGGATCATACCTTCTGTGTCTATGTATGTACCTTTGTGAGCTTGTAACAGTCCTGTGAATATAGACTAGGCTAATTCTCGTTTCCACTGAAAAGTAATACAGCTTCTAAAGATGCACACCTTCTTTATTTCTTCACCAATGAGAAATATTAAAAACTATTTAGTGCCCTGGCCAGTGTGGCTCAGTTGGTCTGAGCATTGTCCTACACACCAAAAAGTTGGGGGTTCAATTCCCAGTCAGGGTACATACCTAGGTAGTGAGTTTGATCCCTGGTTGGGGTGTGTACAGGGGGCAACCAATTGTTGTTTCTTCCTCATATCAATGTTTCTCTGTCTCTAAAATCAATGTTTTTAAAAAATAAGCAAAAATGATTTAGTAATAAATTGATAAAATTAGAATACCAACTTCAATTGATTTAGAGTCCTATGTTTTCAAAGAGATATGTATGTGCCTGTCAATTTTTGTCCTAACTGCAAAAATTGTCTTCTGTTTAATCTTTCACATCATATCAGAGCATAATTTTATATGTTTACATACTAACTGATATATATCCTTCTGTATCTAAATGAACCTAAACACAAGTTCACACTGATACACATTAACTTGTGAATCATTGTCCTCACTTTTCTTGTCTGTAACATTCCACTTCAACAATGTAAAACATGACTCTCAATATCTGCCATTCATTTATTTAATTGTTCAGTTCTAGTATACATGTGTGTTTTCAGAACGAATCGCCCATAGTCCATGGATAACAACTTTGTCGTGAAGAATGTGGTGATTATGTGTAGCTCCTTTTACAGCTAGTTTTGCAGACTCCACTCATTTCCAAAATTACATAAGTTAACACCCTTTTCTACCATCCTCAAGGTAGGTACTCATACACTGATTTATGGTTTTAAGTATCTCACCCTACCTTCTTTAAAAATTAAATTTATTTGGGCGACATTGGTTAATAAGACTATATAGGTTTCAAGTGTACATTTCTATGACACATTATCTGTATATTGCATTGTGTGTTCACCATTCCAAGCCAAGTCACCTTCCATCACCATATATTTGACCCCTTTCACCCTCATCTACCTCCCCCTATTTCTCTTTCTCTCTGAAAACTACCACATTGTTGCCTGTATCTACAAATTTTTGTTTATTTGTTTGTCTTTGGTTTTTGTTTGTTGCTTCCTGTTTTATATGAATGAAATCATATGGTTCTTGACTTATCTAACTTATTGCACTTAGCATGATATTCTCAAGATCCCTCCATGTTGTCACAAATGACAGTATTTCATCTTTTCTTATGGTGAGTAGTATTCCATTGTGTATATGCATCCGACGTCTTTATTCAGTCCTCTATCGAAGGACATTTCAGTTACTTCCATGTCTCGGCCACCGTGAATAATGCTGCAATGATCATAGGTGTACATGTATGTTTGCAAATAAATGTTTTTAAGTTTTTCAGGTAGATACCCAGAAGAGGGATTGCTAGATCATATGGTAGCTCTATTCTTAATTTTTTGAGGAACTTCCATACTATCTTCCATAGTGGCTGTGCCAATTTATATTCCCACCAGCAGTGTGTAAGGGTTCCTTTTTCTCCACATCCTCTCCAACGCTCATTATTTCTTGTCTAGTCAATAATAGCCATTCTAAAGATTATGAGGTGGTGTCTCATTGTGGTTTGGATTTGCATTTCCCTAATAACTAGTGAAATTGAGTATCTTTTCATGTATCTGCTGGCCATTTGCATGACTTCTTAGGAGAAGTATCTGTTCAAATCCTCTGTCCATTTTTTGATTGAATTGTTTGGGTTTGTTGTTGAATTTTATGAGTAATTTATATATCCCAGACATTGATTCCTTATCAGAGGTATTGTTTATAAATATCTTCTCTAATTTGGTTGGTTGATTTTTTGTTTTGTTGGTAGGTTCCTTTTTTTTTTTTTTTTTTTTTTTTTTTTTTTTTTTTTTTTTTTTTTTTTTTTTTTTTTTTTTTTTTTTTTTTTTTTTTTTTTTTTTTTTTTTTTTTTTTGCTGTTCAAAATCTTTTTAGTTTGATATAGTACCATATACTTATTTTTGCCTTTCATTGCCTTTGGGGTAAAATTCATAAAATCCTCTCTATGACCAAGGTCCATAAGTTTAATCCTATGTTTTCTTCTATGAATTTTATTATTTTGGATGTTATATGTAGGTCTTTGATCCATTTTTAGTTAATTTTTATATGTGGTGACAAATACCAGTTTATTTTCATTCTTTTGCATGGGACTCTACAATTTTCCAAGCACCATTTACTAAAATAGGCTTTCTTTTTTCCATTGTATGCTTTTCGCTCCTTTGTCAAAAATTATTTATCCATAAATATGTGAGTTTATTTCTGGGCTCTCAATTCTGTTCCATTGGTCTGTGTGTCTGTTTTTCTGTCTGAGCATGGTTGTGACAATTCTAAGTTTTCAGTTACATAGGTATTTCAATCAGAAACTCACTCATGGAATGATCATAGAAAATTGTTCTTTCTTTTCCTTGGGGGTTCAGCTTGGCGCTCATGGCTTGACCCTCTGGGCCAGCTCCTATAGCATCCCTGACTATGTAGTCAGCTGTCTCTCCCAATGGCAGTTGGAAGCTCCTCTTCCTTTCTTGGCATCTATGGAATGGAACAATTTACCTCACAGTTCCACATTCGTTTATGAGAGATTAGAACACTAGAGATACTCAACAAGTTTACATCTTTCTACATTTGTTTATGTTTTACTACACAAACATATTTAATTAAATTAATTCCAGTATGTATGTACTGAAGTATGTACACAAAAATATATGTGCTATTATTTTAGATCAAATATGATACTTGTTCAATGACAGATTCACATTTTTAATGTGCTCTTTTCAAGAGATCATAAATTTGTTAGTTGGAACCTAAGTTTTTAGAAATCAATGCAACCAGAGATAAATATCACTTGTAAAGGATGTTTTCTACATTCAAGTTAAGAGCCTATAACCACTCCATGGGCTTTGAAATTGTGCTATGCTGTGCTAACACAGCATAACAATTAGTCCAAAACATGACACTAATAAACCAAAATGTCCTATATACTCAAATTAAACCTTTACAGGAGAAAAATAATTAATTTATGAAAACATAAATGAAGATATACATTAAACACAATAGAATGGTTCTTTGGGACAGAGCACAGAATGGGAGGAGGTGATGACAGTAAAGAAACACATCAATCAGAGAATGAATAAAGCAAGAAGGGTACTTCCTATGTTACGAATTAAGGAGCATGATCAACTTAACCTTCTGCACCAGGAGTTCAAATAATATTAATTTGTTTGCATTTTAGCTTCCTTTGGGGGCAGTGGTTCAATATTGGATGCAAATTATGATGACCTAAAGAGCTTTCAGAGTAATACCCACATATGGATCCAACTCCTAGATTTTTTGATTTAAGAGACAGAGGTGGAAATTATACATGTGTATTTTTTCTCATTAAATATTACAAAGTGAGCACATCTGTGTGCCTATAATCCAAAATAGAATATTACCAGCATCCAAGATGCTCCTTTCTTTGGACAGTAGTACTTAAAAAAAAAAAACCCAAAACCTCCAGATGTGATTCTAATGTTCATACAGGACTGAGTACCCTTCTAGTTTATATTCAGGCAGCTGCCTTCTTCTGCTAAGGCATTCTTTCTCTTGCTTTGCTTTTCTTCCCTCCATCCCTCCCTCCCTCCCCTACCCCCACTCCCTTCCTTCTTTCCTTTGTAATATTCCAAGCATCATTTATTTATAGTGGGTAGGGATGATTTGTAAAGCATCCTTGTCTTTACATCTTAAATATATATTTATTTTCTGAAACTTGATTGGTAGATAACTTTATGTAGGTTATTTAGAATAATTTGCCACTGAAATTTGATAATATTTTCCATTGTCTCTGAGCATCCAATTTTACTGAAATCAGTTTGGTTTCATTTGTTGTACACATCGTTTTTACGATCTTTTCCCTGGAAGATTTCTTGACTTTCTCCTTATCTCTAAAGTCCTAAAATGCCACTAGAATGTATTAATATGTGACTTTCTGCTATATACCCAACTCAACAGCTCATAGGTGTTTTGAATAAAAAATTTTTATAATTACTTAAATATTTCCTTGCTTTTATTAATCATTAACTCCTCTTATAATGTTTATTATATTAACATTGAACCTCCATATTTTAACATATATCTTATTTATTTATGTATAATTTCATATGTAATACATAATTAAATATATATAACATTGTAGGAACTTAAACATAATCTTTCCAATACTTAGCTTGGTCTTGCTTCATTGTACTCTTATTCAATTAAAAATTTAATTTCTACAAACTCTTATTCTGTAATGGTTCCCTTTTTTAATAATAATCTATTTTTGTTTTATGGATATAATATCCTCTTAAACTTCTCTGAGGAAACTAATTGGAATATTTTTAACTTTCGTTTTGGTTCCTAAAGTAGTTCTGTCTTTTATAAAGTTAATTTTTTAGTTTATTCATTTTGATTTTTACCAATCTAATGTTATTGGTAATGCTATTGGTTTTCCTCTAATATTTAGTGATTCTTAGATATAGGTTTGTACTTACTGACTGATGGAATATAATGATTAATTAATAGAGGTAGGTGTGTTATGTTTTTCTGACAGACCCTCCATTATGAGAGGTTGGTTTTCTTTTTCTTTTTGTTGTTGGTTTTTAATAGGAAGAGGGCTCTATTTACGTGGACAGGAGGGGTCAGTTACCTCCTGCTCTGTAGGTTACTACATGGAAGAGCCTAGCTGACTGGGGAATTGCATAATTAGGTAAAGTAAAAAGGACTTTATTCTGGGATTAAAAGTCTTTATGGATATGGCTCCTGAGTGGAGCTGCTTCTCCTTGTCCCTTCCTCCCTCAGCATCTGCTCTGGCTGTCTAAATCCCATCTCTTAGCTATTTCCTCTTGGGTCCCTATATGAATGGTAGGTTTATGCCCTAGCAGATCAATACCCTTTTAGGAAGTTATTTTGCTTTGAGTTTGCTATTTAATTAAAACATTATTTATAAAGTATTATAATTGAGAGGTGCATTCCTGCTCTTTAGCCTTGTTGAGTTGGAATTTGGAGCTAATCTTTGGTTATCTTGAGAGGGATGGAACTTTCCAGTACTGAGGCTTCTCCTGGACTGTTTCTTACTTTAGTTTGATCATATTTATTAGCTGGAAGTCCCTCAAACTTTCTTGTATACTGATGACTTATTTTTTTGTAATTTGAAACACTGGGATTCTCAGTAAAAAGTATGCATATAGGGAGACTCGAAGAGGATGTAGAGTTTTGTTTGCATTAAATTTGACATCTTCCACTGAAACTCCTGGTGAATACATGATAAATATTCATTAATTAAAAGGAAAATGCAAATAGACTTTTCTTAATTCCAGTACATCTATGACCAGCTTCATCAAATTTATGACCAAGAATAGGGTAAAATATTGCTAAATAAGAACAACAGTGAAAATATGAGAGATAATACAAAACAAACATTTAAATGAAAAATTTAGAATCATAAAAGTAAACAAACCCAAGATGCATTGGTAATTGCAGATCTCTTACACTGTTTCAATGTGTTTGCAGGCAGATCTGCACATACATTTTTCTATTAATTTCTCTGCTCATTTTTCTCTCTATCCAACAGATCTGAAAGGAAACAAAAGAAAAGTCCGACTTTCTGAAACATCTAGGTAAAGAAGAAGATAAAGATAATGACCCCAAACCTTTGTAATAATATTTGAATTATACCAAAGCATCATAACGCTTCTGTGTCACAAACCCTTGAACCCCCTTGGGAGTCTGTGAAGTCTGTGAACAACCTAATAAACTACTTTTAAATGCACAAAGTAATGCGCACAAAATTACATAGGAAGCCGTATATTGAAAAATATGTACTACAGTAACTAAATGTGTTTTATATTTCAAATTCAGGTGCATATTCTTTTTCTTGGTTATCACACCAAATGATAATCAGATTGTTGATCTTTTGAAAGAACTATTTACAAAAAATATTACTATTTTTATTTCTCATGAATTTCAGAGCTTACATTTTTTATTTCTTTTTTCTTCTATCTCTAACACTATTCTAAATGTATTTTGTTGTTATTTTTCCTCGGCTTTTAAACTGGAATATATTACCTAATCAATTTCAAGCTTTTTTTCTTCAAATATAAGATTGTTTAGTCCATTGGTGTTCCTCTGAGTAAAGCTTTACTACGTCCAACTCTTTTTCATGTATACTAATATTACCAGTGTTCCCATGTATTTTCCAGTTCTTTTTAGTATTTACTCATCGACTGACTGAAGAGTTATTTAATACCATATTCCAAATTTTCAAGTGTATAAGCGATTAAAATTAGCTTTTTGAAAAACAATTTCAGTTATTCTTGAAGTACATTCATTCACTGTTCTCTTACTAAATATGTTTTGTTTTTGTCTGAATGTAATCTTTACTTCATCTTCATTTTTTGGTCCTTTTGTTGTTTGCTAAACATGTCTGTATCTCGCCTTCATTCCTAAGTGATAGCTTTGCATAAACATAAAATTCTGGCTGGCATCTTTTTATTTTTGGAGACATTTTTATCAGGTGTTTTTTTCTGGCTTCTATTTTTGCTTTTGAGAATTCAGCTGCTTTGTTTTCCTGCATTAAAAAAATGCCTTTTTTCTATGACTTTTTAAAAGTCTTTATTGATCTGCCATTTCATTGTAGTTTCTATCTTACATCTTTTTAGTAACCTGTTGGGAATTCTGAGATTGGTATTTTTATCAGGTAATAAAGAGATTGGTAATATATATCTTAAAAAGATATATATTTTTAAGATTTTATTTATTTATTTTTAAATGGGAGGGAGAAAGAGAAGGAGAGGGACATCAATGTGCATTTTCCTCTTGCTCACACCCAGCTGAGGACCTGGCCTGCAGCCCAGGCATGTGCCCTGACTGGGAATTAAACTGGTGACCCTTTGGTTTGTAGGCCAGTGCCCAATCCACTGAGCCACACCAGCCAGGGCTAAAAAAAAAATTATTGAATATTGCCTTTACCCATTCCCATAATCTTTTCTTAGAAACTCTGAATAGTTCCTAAGACATAGAAGGGTGGGCAAATGTAGGTTTACAGTTGCTTGTACAGAAAAACACATGCAGGATATGATTATTACAATATATTTATTAATTCTGTTTACCTGTGTACAACTGTAAACCTACTTTTGCTTACCCCTGTATGTATGGTGACTTTTTACTTTGTCCTCACTATCTCCTAACCTGTCTTTTATATTTTAATTTCTCTATAACTTTGTGCTGTATTCTGGGTGATTTTTAATTTTTGTTTATTTATTTATTTTTTAAAGATTTTATTTATTTATTTTTAGAGAGGGAAGGGAGAGGGAGAGAGAGAGAGAAACATCAATGTGCGGTTGCTGGGGGACATGGCCTGCAACCTAGGCATGTGCCCTGACTGGGAATCGAACCTGCGATGCCTGGTTTGCAGCCCACGCTCAATCCACTGAGCTACACCAGCCAGGGCTGTTCAACTTCTGGGTGATTTTTTAAATCCAGTATTCCCTTTCACCAATTTTTCATCCAGTGGTAATGTGTTTAACGAATCTATTGGGTCAGTTTAATGACTGCATTTTTTTATTTCTAAAAATTTTATTTAGAAATTTTGAAAAATATGCCTGCTCATTTTTTGAAAATCTCTTGTTTTGTATCATACTTTTGCCATTAAAAAAAAACTACTTGTTTCATACTCCTTACCTGATAATATCAATATGTACAGTGTTTGGGATATTATTCTGTAGGCTTTGATCTTTTTTTTTCCTGCTAATATTCTCTCTCTCTGATGATCGCTACTTTCCTCACTTTGAAAATTTTGTGAGGCTGAGGTTTAAAAGTCATTTTTCCAGAAATTTTTTTGTGGTTTCTGCAGGTAAATGTGAATACTAACAACCTCAGATCACTTAATATTTGATTTGTGGATTTTGTGGGCTAGATATGTTGTATTAGGTAATTTCAATCTCAAATAAGGGTACACTTATGCTTGGGGAATTTCAGGAAAAATTTTTTTCTTTCTAGCTTTATGTAGATAGATAGCCAAATATCCTACCACACCCTTCTTGGAGGGGTCCCCTCTCTTAATTCAACCACAGAGTGAACCGCCTTCCAGGATCCCAGGCTCTGTGTGGTTGTTCCTGGTCCAACCTTCTTTTTTGGAGTTCCCCTTAAACACTAATTTTGAATGTTCTCCATGCCCGTGGCTCATTAAAGTCCAACCTGTATGTCAGCATAATGTCTCCTTTCCTCCCTGGATGTCTGTAAAAGCTCCTGTGTCTAGGCCAGCTCATCTGTGCATTTAAATAATATTTTAAAAATATCCAATGAGCACACCTGTGGCCAGATTATGGTTTCTAAATATTATTTCATACAAATGGCTGTCCTAAGACTGGCTTAGGGAAAGTACCCAGTGAGCCTGACACATCTTGGGTCAAAAAGTAAGCAAGCTCTCAAAGAATGCACATATCTCAAGGACCCAGGAAGCAGCCTTGGAATATGTTGAACACCAAAATGGTAATTAATATAATTGACTGCAACCATTAAATATATGAAAATCTATGACATCATTGTGGGGTCAGTGAGAGATATCCTACCAATGAGGAGATTATTCCACCAACTCCTTATCTTCAAAATTAGTAATTAAAGGCAAAGTTAAACATTTAGCATAACTCTTGGAGGAAGTGCAGTGTAGCCCATGGTAATGAGATAAAGCTCTTTCTTTTTTCTTAAACAGAGGTTTAAAAATGCCAGTTAAAAAGGGAGAGGAAATGATTGAATTAGAAAATGAACATTTTGTAACCCTAAGAAAAATAATTCAGCAAAGGAACATTCCCAGAGGCTAAAATCACTAGAGGAAATCTTATTGAGGAACAACGTACAGAGACCCAAGTATCACCCCCCCTCAACATTACTTTCTAATTTCAACGGGCAGAAAAAGATTCTTTTATAATAGTGAGATCTGGCAGTCAGCACCTTGACCATATGATGAAGAGTAGTCTTACATACCTCCAGATGAAGCATCACCGGTTGTTCAAAGTACTCGTGCTCAAAGCGCTACCCTGAACCAAATTAAGCCTTTACATTTAACTTCCTGACTGCGAAAAACACAGGGTTTAGAAAAAGAGAAAAATTGACACCATGAAGAAAAGGTGGATCCCAGAATGTGGGATCTTGTTCATTTATACTGGCTAAGTCTCTTTGAAATGTCAGATGACATTGGGGAAATAAAAGTAGAAAGCATGATTTTTTTTTGAATCCAAGTTTTAAAAAGAGGTTAAAGTATATTTTTGGAAAATATTGGGTAAATTCAAAATTTGAAATGGAAATTTGAAATTAATAGTTTTTAAGTATGATAGTGATGTTTGTATTAAAGTTCTCCAAAGGGGGAAAAACCCGATAGAGGATGTGTGCATGATGTGTGTGACTTTAATTAATTGGTTCATGTGATTATAGATGCTTAGTAAGTCCAAACTCTGATGGGAAAGGCTGGCAGACTGGAGCTCAGGAAAGAGTTACAGTTTGAGGCCAGTCTGCTGGCAAACCAGAAAGAGCTGGTGTTCCAGGTCAGGTCCAAAGGCCATTTGCTGGCAGAACTTTCCTTATTCAGGGATGTCAGCCTTTTGTTCTATTCAGGCCTTGCACTGATTGGATGAAACCCACCCATATTACTGAAGGTAATCTACTTTATTCGAGTCTACTGATTTAAATGTAAATCTCATCTAAAAATGCCCTCATGGAAACATCCAGAATGTTTTCCCAAATATTAGAGTGCTGTGGCCCAGTCTAGTTGACATGTAACTATCACATCGTCGTAATGATGTAGAAGCCAGTTCTTATTCTTAGTAGATGCATACGTGAATACTTCATGATGAAGTGCCAAGATGCCTGCAGCTTACTTTCAAATGATTCAGAACATATGGACATACATGTCTGTTCACAAACATACATATCCTTACACATATGACTACAAATAAATATGCACACAAACCTACATCTACATACACATATATATCTACAAATAAATATACACACATGGCAAAATGTGAACACTTATTTATTCTAAACATTGGGTATAGTAAGTTAAAGCTTTGGGGAATTATTTTTAAATTCAGACTTTTAGTTTTTCAGCTCTTCAGAGAGTTTTTCTGGGTGTGTACTTTAAGATATATGCCCATAGCACTCATTATGGGCTATATGCCCATAGCACTTAAGTAATATAATTTTACTTGTAATTGTCTTTGATAAATGGGCTAGCCTTATAATTCTTCTAATTAGTTTTAGTAATTTGCTATGACTTTGAGAAATTAAATTGTCAAAACCCAGTGTGTGAAGTGATCTTTTTACAAAGCAGTAAGTTAGTGCTTCCACAATTTAGACTCGAGTTTATTGGAATGTGTTATATAACTATCTTGCAGAGCACTTGATATATGTCAAAGCACGTGTTCATGATTAATTCAGTTAATATTCATGTTTCAGTAACTATAGGTTTCACTTATTTATCACATTCTATTTGTTAGTATGTATATTATTCTTTTATATATTATTTAAAAGTAACAAAGTTATATAATATTCATGTACTTATATTTATGTAGCCAGAAATACAACTCTTTTGATTATAAACAAATAATATTTGTTTCCACTTTGGAATGTTCTTTTATATGAGAGCCTTTGCCCTCTTTTCCCCCCTTAATTCTCTAACAGGGATGTGTAATTATTAGAAAGATAGCAATCAATGGAAGAATGAGACAAATTAATAAAAGTTATATTTAGAAATTTTCCTGAAGAATAGTAATTTGTTTCTTTAGGTTTTACTCTTTTGAATGTTTATAGCTGCAGTTACATGAAAATACTAAGTTCTCTGATGAAAGTATACAGTTCAAATATTTATTTAAATGTTAAATACATGATCACTTCAGATATAATAAAAAACCTTAATAATATCTAAAAAACTTAGTTAAGACAAGCACAATGAGATCTTAAAGGACCTAAAATAGTAAATTTCTGGTTATTTTGTACTTCAAATCTTGTCCGCCCATCAGTCTTTGACTTTTACAGATGTTTAATTAAAATTACATTTAACTTGTATGTGATTAACTTTCTTTAAATAATGGATTCTACTCTAGAATAAACGAATAGAGCAGAATAAATTTAAACAATATATTTTATGTGTTTTATTTCTCTTCTTTATTACTCAGCAGAGGCATTTGATATCTTCAAAGAAAAAAACATTCCAAATAGCAAAAGTCATATCTTCTCTCGAAGAATATCTGATAAGCAGAATTCTAGTTAAACACACTTTATTCAAATAGATTCTGTGTTTCTACTAGAGAAGAAACACTTTGAGGTGAAAGAATATTTTAGTTGCACCTTCATGTTTTTAATTTCTCATATAAACAGTGACCAGCTGTAAGAACACTTATTTATTAAGAAGTGAGAATGAAATTCAAGTATTGTAATTTACATAACTGTGGAACAATCAACATGCTTAAGCAAAAATAACTTCACAAATAATTTCAAATTCAAACGAAATTAGCCACTGGCCTGGTTTTCCTATGGGTTTTTAAAAGACCAATCTTGTGGCAATTTTAGGCACTATTTCAAATTCAATCTTTGTTTTTACTAAGAATATAGGAACAAGAAGGTAAGAAAATAGTTAAATAATGAGATAAAGCAGAAATATTGGAATCAGAATAGCCATGTGACATTAGATAAGTAGTCATCTCAGCATCTTCATTTCTTCAAAAAGATACAAAATAGTACCAGCATTCCCTACACGTTGCTCTATTGTTCAAGTGGGCAATGACTTAGGACTTCGATAAACACAAGAATTCTCAAGTTATTCTGGGTTATTACCAACCTTAATTCTGTCCCTGTGGCTTTTTCAGCTTCCACCTCATTCTCTGCTTTTCCTATTTCACATCTCTTGTCCGCTGATACTAAACACATAGCCTTCTGAGCCCAATCATTTTTTTCTTTCTAGCATAACTATTATTCCTAAAATGTTTGTTCTATTATAACAGATGAGCACTTAGTAGGCATGGGCATTTGATGTCATGCTTTTCTTATGTCTGTACCAGTAGTTTGTCAGAATTCAAGCTGTGTGTATAACAGTGGCATTCCTACCTGTCCCTTCATGGGCCAGTTTTGAACATCTGTGTATTTGTTAGGGTGTAAATGCTTTACACTGTCACCTAGTGGTGATTGTTTGTCCACCAACAGCTTAATTTTTGGTACAACTGTCATTGCTATACAACTGTTTTTATAATTATTTGAATACTCTAGTCAACCAATTTTTATTGAGTGGCTAGTATGTGCCAAGTCCTGTTTTAGGCACTATAGCTACAGTAGAGAAAGAAAATAACAAAAAACAAAAAACAAAATTCCTGTCTTTGTGGAGCTTATATGCTATTGTGATTTGTTCTCTTTTTGAAATAAAAATGAGAAAAAAATTGAAAAATAAAGAAATCTTTATTATTTGAGAAGGATAAATACATAATTTTTTACAATTGAACCTAATTAGGTGCTAAAAGTGGAAAATTTTAGATGTGGATGAATGCTCCTTGGGCTGAAGCTGTTCAGCTATGTTTAAATAGCAATACAAAATTCTGAAAAGATATAATTATCTAAGTATAAAATATTAAGGACTTCACAATGTGTTATTCTAAATGTATTGCACACAAATACTTTAGACTGTGATTTATTTTCCAGAGAGTTATGTGTCAGCAATCCTGAAACTATTTTATGTGTGTTCTGGGACTGAGAAAATATATTGTGGATAACAACAGTCAAAGGTCTTTTTTCCATGGAAAATAGTTACAATACTTCCCCTTTTTACAAAGGGGTATAGTTAGAATGAACCATTTGTTGCTGGGCTGGAAGTGGGGGCACCCAGCTACATCTGTATATGTATGGCTGGGTACGCACATATTTCTGAACTCTTCATTGAGAAGGCCTAGCAGCCGCACAACCTAGCACCAATGAGCACACCTAATGCCCAAATCTTAGTTTCTACACATAATTTTTTAATAAAATGAACTAGTTCTTTTTGGGTCCAGGGTTGGGACAGAGAAAATGCAAAGTGAACCTGTAATAATGTGAGGTGTCAGCAAGTAAGTGAGTGTTCAAAAAATTACAAGAGCATGGTAAAAGGTACTAGAGCCAATCTGGAGTTCCCAGGGGCTGCATCTGGAACAGTTAGAGCAAAAAATAAATAATGATACTGCTGAAGTATAACCCGTAAAGTAAAATAAAATTTTATTAGCTTATGCTGGCATGAATATATAATTGAAATCAAAATTAAAGGGAGGTAAAGGATAGATAGCTCTTCATTGTAATAATTGTTGCTGGCAAGGATCATTAGTGGATCTTAAAACTAATGGAAAAATTACTATGAGAAACAACATATCCACAAATTCAAAGTAAACCTCCATAAGACACTTATTAACTATACTGAGAAAAATAGTAACTTTCCAGTGGATAAACCTTGTAGACATCACCTTAACCAAGTGATCAAAGACAGCAGCAGCAGTAATATAATGATACGATGCACTGAGAAGGGCATAATATCATTTTAGTCTAAAAAATAGGTAACTTGAATTTAATCACAAGAAAATAGACAAACCTCACTGAAGGGTTTAAATAACTGGCTAACCTGTACACTTAAAAAGTTTCAAGGTCATGAAAAACAAAGAACTGCCCAAGATTAGAGGCAACTAAGGAGGCACGGCAATTAAATGCCATGTGCGATCCTGGGTTAGAGCTCAGATTAGTAGAACAGTAATTGGTGAAAGTTGAAAAGGGTAGTTTCCATTTCTTAGTTTTGATCATTTGCACTATGGTTATGTAAAAAATGTTGTGGGAGCTGGAGGAAGGGCATATGGAAATTCTTAGTACTATTTTTGTAAATAGGTAATATTTCGAGATGAAAAGTTAAAAAATAAAAATTAAATTAAAAATATTTTAATTAAGAAATATTTTATATGGTAAAATGGAATCTTCACTTCCAATCCCAGTAAGACATAAAACTCGTCAATTTGCCATTCTATTTACACATATTCAAACCTTGTATGGTTTTAGGAATTCATTTTGTAATGCCTTTAGCTACTCTGCAGAGTAATAGAATCACTAATAATGACTAATTGAGTGTATATTTTTACAATAGGTACAAAGCTATCAGATAACTTAAAAAGAAAATTATACCTGAATTCCAGTGACAACTGCAATTATAATTTAGTGTTTGTCAGTGGTTTTCAAACTTGAGATAATATCAAAAGCACTTGAAGAGCTTGTTAAAATGAGAGATTTTGGATCCACCATCCCAGTTTCTGATTCAGTAGGTCTGGGAAGGGGCCTAAGAATTTGCAGTCCTGACAAGTTTCCAGGGAATGCCTGACAGGGTTGGTCTTGGGACCAGGCTTTAACAAACACCGATCCATATAATTGTTTGAAATTTTAGGATTAATGTATCACTACAACTCTATTATTTTTAGTCTCTATAGTTACATATAAAAACCAAGAAATAGGCTCATTTTAACTTCATTTTTACTGAGTTGCTAATCCAGAATACAAATATTGCAAAATTACAAACTATTTTCATGGTGACATTGAGCTCCTAGTGCCCAGTGTCATGGAATTAGTAGGTGGGGGCTTTGAGAGGTGCTTAAATCCTGAGAGTGGGACTTTCACAAATGGGATTGATGCTTTATCAAAGAGACACCAGAGAGACTCCTAGCCTCTTCCACGGTGAAAGGACACAGGAAGTGTTAGCTCTAGCAACCAGAAGGAGGGTCCTCAAGAGAGTGTCATCATGCTGGCTCCTTAATCTTGGACTTTTCAGCCTCCAACCTGTGAGAAGTAAAGGTCTACTCACTGTTTACAGGCTACTCTGTCTGTACTATTCCGTTATAGCCGCCTGAATAGATTATGACAAGGTATGATATATCAGGTATTAGAGGTCTTCACTTCTGTTCTTACAACAAAAACGAAACTGGACAAGCTGAAAAACAATGACTTTTCCTGTACTTACCAGAGAATGGAGGCTGCAGGACTAACAGTCAGCCTGGAACCTGGAGAGACAGACACATCCAGCCAGATGCAGCTAAGATTTGCTCTCTGGATTATAAAGTGGTAGAAACACTTAAATAGTAATTTTGATGAATTGCTGCAGGGTGAGAAAGTCATGGGGCTGCCATCTCAGAAGGTCCTCCACGTTCTCCTGGTATTTCCCTCCAAGAATCTCACCCAGTTCTCAGGGTGAAGATCCAAGAAAAATATCCTCAAAACTTCAGCATGCGATGAGGCTGAGTAATTATCATGAAATAATTCCTGAAGCCTTCTTCAAAACAAAGTTCTACTCTACCTCTTCAGGGGCAGAGCCTTATCCCAGCTCAGAAAAGAGTAGCTCTAGCTTTCCTGTCTCATCTAAAGGGGAAAAAAGTCAATAGTGGTCAGAGCTTCAAGAAAACAGATTGAGAATGCTGTAGTCTGGGAAGAAAGAAGGTGGCAAGAAGAAGTAAACAACTACCCCACTGGAAAATACTTTCGAGCATCACAGCCTTGAGGCACAGAATTATAATATGCCCCGCACCCACACCTTCCTGTGATGCTCGCATACAATGACAGTGATTACTGCTGACAGAAGTGCAATCACAGTGTAGGTCTGAGGAGGAGGAGTATGTAGGGAAGGCCCGAGTTGAGATGGGAAACAAAAACAAGGACACTAGAGCACTGTGAAGCCTCTGGCATCTATAGCTACAGCAAACATTAAACATAGTCTAAGTCCTACCCAGATGACCATAAATGTCCACACTATTTAGCTCAGTTGCTGTAACCTAGTGCAATGTGTTAGAAGATTTTATTTATATAATTTTAGAGAGAGGAGAAGGGAAGGAGAAAGAGAGGGAGAGAAACATCAATGTGTGGTTGCACTCCCTTCTGGGGTCCTGGCCTGCAACCCAGGCATGTGCCCTGACTGTGAATTGAACCAGCGACCTTTTGGGTTGCAGCTCACACTCAATCCACTGATCTACACCAGCCAGGGCCCATTTTTCATTTAAAAATTGCATGGCATTCCAAAAGGCAAGAAAAATGCAGTCAAAAGAATCAAATCGATTATTAGAATAGATTCAGAGACGACAAAGATGTTGGGGTTATCAGACAGGAAATTTGTAACATGATGAACATGTTAAGTGCTCTAAATGAAACAAAGTAGAAAATCTACAAGAAGAGAGGTGTAAGCAGAGAGACAGGAACTCTAAGAAAAATACAAAAGGAAATGTTAGAACTCAAAAACTGTGCCAAAAATGAAGAAGGCCTTTGTGGATCATCAATAGACTGGACATGTCAAAGAAAGAATCACTGAGCTTGAAGATATGTCAGTAGAATCAATAAACCACAGATGCTGGAAGGAAGCTCAGAGAACACCCCAGTGGAATAAATACAGCAGACAAACAAAAACACCACTAAGCACATCATTCAAAATGCAGGAAATGAAAGAAAACATCCTTCAAGAAGCTGGGGGTGAAAACACACCTTATCTATAGAGTAACAGGGATAAGAATCATGGCAAACATCTAGTCAAAAATCAAGCAAGCAAGAAGACCATGGAGGAATCAGATTTTCAAGTATTAAAATAAAGAAACATATCTACCAGCCTAGAATTTTATATCCAGTAAGCTCAATAAAAAGTAAAAGAGTAAGAAAGACTTTCTCAGATAACCAAAACATAAGGGAATATAAGGGAATTCATCATCAGTAGATACTCCTGGCAAGAAATCTAAAAGGAAACTCTTCACAGAGAAGAAAAATGGCCTAGATCAGAAACTCAAATTTACATAAAGAATGTTGGAGAAGGTATAAATGAAGTTAAAATAAAATATATCCTGTGTCTTTTCAAATTTGTCTAAAAGATAGCCATTTTTAAAAATGATAATATTAAGAATTTACTGCATTATATAACATCTGGGCACAGGAAATGAATGACGGTGATGTCACAAGTAACAGGAGGGAGAAATTGGTAGTGCTGAATTATAAAAATACCAAAATATTTGCCTTACACGTGAAGTGGTGCAGTCTTATTTGAAGGTAGACTTATGTTAGTTTAAAATGTGTATTGTAAATACTAGGGCCACCATTATAATTTTTTGAAAGGAGTATAATTGGTACACTAAGAGACGAATTAAAAGGGAGTCATGAGATGCTTCGTTAGAAGTAAGGGAGGCCATAGACACACACGAGTGACTGCAGTAGCTGTGTGCAGGAGCCACAGTGTGGGCCACATGTCCTGGAAGGACAAGGGCTGGGGTGCGTTTGCCTGGCATCATGTTCTTCTCTTTTATATTACTGACTATTTTATGGCACTTTTGTTAAATAGCTTTTTGCCCTACATGTGTTTATTTCTGTGGAATTTAATTTTTATTTTGATAAACAATAATCAAGAATAAATGCCTAATTATTTAGAATTCAGTACTTTATGAACTTATTTTCCTTCTATTTGCTCATGGTGTTGTATAAGCATTCTCATGCTTCAGCTTCTTACTTATACCATTTGATCTTTATAAATGTATAAGACTTTATTAACATTAACATTTGCAAAGTCATTTACTTTAAAAATGTTTGTTCTTGACATGATTGTAAATTCTGTTTACCAATGCACTTTAGGATTATTAGAATATATATGTGTGTATATCAGTCTATTAAATTCAAAATATAAAAACATTTAAAAGTTAAAAAAAATGAAAGAAGTCCAAAAGACAGGTGAAGGAAGAAACAAACAAACAAACAAAAAACAGATATAATGAATAGAAAACAAAAATATGGTAGATATTAATGCAGCTATATATCATTATCACTTTAAGAGTGAATACCCCAAAATACCCCAGTCAAAAGATGTAAATTGTCAGAGTGGATAAGAAAATAAGACCCAACTATATGTTGTATACAAGGAACCCACTTTAAATAGACTCAGATAAGTTAGAAGCAAATAGATGGAGAAAGATACACTATCCTAACACTAATCAAAAGAAAGCTGAAGTACAAATATTAACTTTAGACAAAGCAGACATGAAAGCAAAAAAAAGTCAGAGATAAAGAGGGACATTACATGATGATAAAGGGGTCAATTACCTAATATTATATAATAAGTACTAATATTTATACAGCTAAAAACAATTGTCAAAATATATGAAGCTAAAACTGAGAGAACTGAAGAAAAAAGAGACAAATCAACTCTTATTGTTGCATGCTTCAACATCTCTCTCTCAGTAATTGAGAGAGCAGGCATAAATCACTGAGAATATAAATGATCTACACAGCAGCGTCAATCACCTGGATCTAGGTGGCATTAGTAGAACACTCCTTCCAGAAACAGTAGAATGCACATTTTTCCCAGGCTCACATGGAACATTTACCAAAATAGGCCACACTCTGGACCATAAAATACACCTCATAATTTTAGAAATTTAAAAAGCATACAAAGTATGTCCTCAGACCACATGGAATTAAATTCAATTAGATATTGTTAACAGAAAGATAGCTGGAATGTAAAACTACATTTTGAGTTAATTTTTATACAAAGTGTAAGGTCTGGGTCTAGGTTCATGTTTATGTGTACAGACATCAATTGTTCCAGCATCATGTCTTAAAAAATAACATTGAGTGTTCTTTGTACTTTGCAAAAACCAGTTGGTTATTTTTTTGTTTGGGTCTGTTTCTGGGCTGTATGTTTTGTTCCATTGATATATGTGTCTATTTCACCAATGGCTTATTGCCTTCATTAATGTAGTATTATAACAAGTCTTAAAATTAGATAATGGCAAGATCTCTACTTTTGTTCTTTAATATTATATTGGTTGTTACAGTTCCTTTAAAACTTCCATATAAATTTTAGGATCAGCTTGCTGATAGCTACAAAACAGCTTGTGGTGATTTTTGAATGGGTTTGCATAGAATGTATAGATCAGGTTGGAAAGGATTGACATTTAAAAAGTATTAACTATTCCAACACATGAACATGGGATATTATTCCAGTTTTAAAAGATGTTCTTTGACTACTTTCATCAGAGTTTTCACATATAGCTCTTGTGTATATATTTTTAGAGTTATTGTACACAATTATTTTTATTTTGGTGCTTTCTGTTATTGATTTCTGTTTTAAGCTTCTGACATCTAATTTGAGCTTTAGAAACAGCTCTAAATATTCCATGGAGTGTTGGCCACCAATCTGTTTAGAAGGCAGGGAATTCCATCAAATTCAAATTGATGATTCTGTATATCAGGGTCAGAGTATGTTCTACAGGGTGACAGTTCAGGACAAGAATAAAAGCAGTAGGGACTGACTGATGTAGTACATTTAGATATGTAATAACTATATCCAAACATTTTACATATGTTCCCTGTATGTACCCTAACCTTAGACTTTGATTATGTGTCACTCTTATGCCCACCTATTCAGAGGAATTCAGATGGGGGCATTAAGCCTGTTCATTAACATTTTGGGAGTACCTGCATAGTCTCATACATCTGAAGAAGATAACTCTTGTCATTGTTTTAATAAATGCAGAAGCTTCTTATTGAGAAGTTTCTCTTTTCCTTTGAGGACTCACTATACTTCCCAGCAATCTGGGATATAGGCCATACCTTTCATTCTGCAAACGCTTGAAACAAACCTCAAGTGAAAATACTAAATAGTAGCAAGGAGATGGGAAATTTTCAGTAAGAGTCTTACAAATACAAGTTTGATTCTGACTCATGCATTGACCTTGCATCATGGCACCTTGGAATGGCCTTCCTTTATCTTTAAGAGAGACGTTTTAGGATAGGTTGTAGGCACAGAATATTGATATTTTAGTTTTGTGAAAATGATGAGTTTTGAGTTATATCTATAGTCTTCTCAGGTCTGCGTGTTTCTAAGATTCTTATGGAGTCCAAAGACAACAAAGAATTTTTTAAAGCAACCGTATTGTAATTATGGTGTGCACAGGGAAGATGGAGGTGATATAGAAGATGTTCTTAGTGAACTTTTACATTCACAAAACACAAAACACTTTACTGTACAAAGCGCCAAAGCACCTTTCTGGTTGCTCAAGTTTTCTAGCTTTGGCCATTGGGAGCTCTCGCAAACAGTTCATCTTTGTTTATGTTCGGGTTTCTTTTTGGTAGAATATTCATGCTAACATTATGTAACATGTTAAATGTTAACAGGTTAAGATCACTAGATCTTGCCCCCAGTGGCTTTTTTTTTGGTTTCCCCTGATGAAAAAAGTCCTCAAATGGAAACATTGTGCCTATGTGAAAGAGGTGAAACAAAAAATGGCAGAGCATTAAAAGGCATCAATATTGACAAGTTCAAAAACTGTTTTGAGCAGCGGAAAAAAAAAACATCTCGATGGGTATATTGCATCAAATGGAGAGTAATTTTAAGGTGACTGAAGTTTACACATGTAAGAATAAATACACAATCTTTTATAAATAAAGTCCATTTTGGGAGGTTCCCCCCTTGCATCTTGCAATCATGCTATAATTGATTATTGGTTCTAGGACTGGATTATTTATAGTTTTCTACATGAACAATCATGTCCTTTATGAAAAAATACATTTAGTTCTTCCTTCCCAAGCTTTACTCCCTCCTTCCATCTCCCTTCTTTCTTTCTTCATCTTATTGCCTGCATTAGGACGTATAATACTCACTCATACTACATTGAACAGGAGTGGTGAGGTAGGACATTTTGTCTTGACATCAAGTATGAGGGAAAATCATCTAATTTCTCACCATTAAAAATAATGTTAGTTTTAGGGGTTTTGTAGCTGTTCTTTATCAACCTGAGAAAGTTCCTTTGTTCCTAGTTAGCTGAGAATTTTATCACCAATGGTGTTGAATTCAAAAACTTTATCTTTGTCAGTTGATGTGGTCATATGACTTTTTAGCCTCTTGGTATGGTAGATAACAATGACTTGTTTTTAAATATTTAACCATCCTTCTGTATCTGGAATAAATTCCACTTGGTCAGGATGTATAATATTTTTATATGTTGTTATATGCAATTCGGTAACATTTTGTTGAGGATATTTACATCTATGCTTATAAGAGATATTGGTCTATAGTTTTTCTTTCTGGAGGTGTCTTTGTTTTGTTTTGGTAATATGGTGATGGCAGCCTCATAGAATGAGTTAAAAACTGTTCCCCCTGCTTCCTGTTTGTAGAGGAGATTGTGGAGAATTATTTCTTCCATAAATGGTAGAATTTGGCAGAATTTACCAGTGATATATTCTGGGCTTGGTGTTTTCTTTTTTGGAAGGTTATTAACATTCATTAGATTTCTTTAATAGATACAGATCTATTCAGTTTATCTGTATTTCCTAGTGTGAGTTTTGATAGCTTTTGTCACTCATGAAATTGGTTCATTTAAACTAACTCATCAAATGTGTTGCTCATAATATTCTCTGAATACCCTTTTAATGTACCTATGATAAGTTGTAATGACATTTTATTTCTGAATTCGGTAATTTATGTCTTCTCTCTTTTCCCTCGGCCAGTTTATGAGAGGTTTATTGCTTTTTTGTGCATTTTTCAAAGAACTAGCTTCTTGTTTTGTTGGTTTTCTCTACTGTTTTTCTATTTTCAATTGTATTGATTTTCTTCTTATTTTGTATTATTTCCTTTCTTCTTCCTGCTTTGGCTTATTTTTCTCTTTTTCTTGGTTTCCTAAGGTAAAAGGTAGGTTACTGCTTTTAGATTTTTCTTCTTTTCTAACATATGTATTGAAAGATATAAATTTCCTTCTAAGCACTACTTCTGCTGCACCCCACAAATTTGTAAGAAGATGTATTTTTATTTTCACTTAGTGCAGAATATTTTTAAATTTTCTCTTGACACTTTTTTAACCCATGTATTATTTATAAGTGTTTTCTTTAATCTCCAAAATTTGGGGAATTTTTTCAGTTATATTTCTGTTATTGCATTCTAATTTAATTCCATATAGTCTGAGGATACTCTGTATAACTTATGTTCATATAAATTTGTAAACTTTGTTGTTTGGTCCAGAATGTGGTGTACCTTGATAATTGTTCCGTGCAAGCTTGAGAAGAATGCACATTCTGCTGTTGTTAGATGGAGTGTTCTATAAATGTCTCTTAGATCAAGTTGATTGAGAGCGCTGTTCAGGCCATCTATAGCCTCATTGATTTTCTGCCTGCTTTACCTATCAATACTGGCAGAAAGCTGCTGAAGTCTCAAGTGTAGTGGTGGATTTATTTCTCCTTGCAATTCTATCAGTTTTTGCCTGACATATTTTGATGTTAGGTATATACACGTGAATAAATTTTTTAGGTGTAATTGAACAATCAATCACTTCATCATTATATACCCCTTTTTATTTCTGATAATTTGTATTGTTCTGAAGTATGCTGGTTTGAAATTAAAATAGGAAACCAGTTTTTTGATTACATTAATGTGATATATCTTTCTCCATTCCTTTACTTTTAATCTATATGAATTCTTATATTTAAACTCAGTTTCTTGTAGACACTATATGGTTGGGCCTTATTTTGTCACCCACTTTGACAATCTCTGTCTTTTAATTGGTGCATTTAGACCATTCACATTTAAAGTTATATTGCTATCACTGGATTAATATATATCATTTTGCATCTATTTTTTCTCTTTGTTCTATTCTTCCTTTATCTCTTGTCTTACTCTCTCTTCTCTGATTTTAATTATTGTCTATGATCCCATTTTACTTTCTCTCTTTGTACATCAATTGTACTTTAAAAAATATTGGTAGTGATTGCACTACAGAGTTTGTATATTTATTGTATTTTAGAAGTAAACTTCTTAATTGAAGATTAACATATATGGGAGAAAGTATACTAATAATGAATATAGAACTCAATGAATTTTTACAAAGTGAACTGCCTATTTAATTACCACATAAAATAGGAAACTGAATGTTACCAGCATTTTAGAAACCCTCTTAGTGTCCTCTGCCAGTCACTACAACCAAAAGAAATACTATGCTGACTTCTATTGTAGACAAGTTTTGTCTGTTTTTCAATAAAATCTTTAGTGGTTTCATTTTGTTGTTGCTTGTGCTAGCTTTTATGGATGATAGTTGACTTTCTCATTGTTGGACATTTCTAATTGTATGTTCACATTTGTTTATCTTAATCTGAGATAAACCTGACTACTCAAATTTTGAATGTTTTCACCTATAGAGAATTTGTATTTACTTTACTTTGAGCTAAGAGGCAATACCAACCTCATAACTGTTTAACACCCTTCAACGTCTCTGGCTTAATACAACAGATTCAGGCACAGATCCAGCAGTGTGCTGCTAATCCAATGCTCAGTCTTCCTACTGTAATATCAATACTGACTTTTCTCATAAGATACTCTAGACTTTTTGGTGTGGTGACTGCTTACTGATCATTATCAATTGGATTTTTTTTTGTAGTTGTATAGGTGGTGAGATACTTTCTCATGTCCTGTGAGCCAAGTGATACAATCAAAGGTACTCATTATGCATCCTTGAGTTGTTTTCTTGAAGAGGGCCTACTAGAGTGTCTAGTCAGCCATAGCACTAAGAGCAGAAATCTATATTAGAATTATTCTTAAAATATATAAATCAATACTATGCCTTTACCTCGATGGATATTCACAGGAAATTGAGGCAACATCATCACTGTATACATGTCATAATTAAATTGGTACTTACAAATGGCATAGTTTTCTCATATTTTAGAAAATAATGGTTATATGAGTATTTTGAAACAATTTTTACAAGTATAAGGCAAGAAACCACAATTTTATTTGGGCTTAGTAAATGTAATACTCCAACAAAATGGTACACTCAGATGATTTTGTTTGAGTCAAAGAAATCTTGACATTTCAAGGATGATGGTTCTTTCAAAATTCCTGTGTATTTGTGTTTTTAGAACATATGATATGCACATAAATACACTCAGAAACATAGCTGTCTTTGTAAACCATTCTCTATCACTGATCTTTAAGGAGATGCCTCATCTTCCCCTTGTATGTGGGGATTTGTTCCAATCATCACACTGGATTTTAAATTAATGACTAAAATGATTCATAAAGGTTTGATTGACTCATAGCTTAATTAAACCTACTAGGAAGCTGTTTTTAATAAAGTGCGCTGTCTGGTATTTTAGGTAATATGTGTCTCCTTCGCAGATGCATAAAGCTCTGCCTTGAACATTAGCTCAATCTAGAATTCACAATACATTAAGATGAATGGATGTATGTCACCGCCTTGTCAGTGCTCTGTTTGCCAGGCTGGCAGGGTCACCAAACTGGACAGTTTAAATGGAATTTCCAAAGAGGTATTTGCATTTAAGATGAACACTTCATTTGAAGTTAACTCTCATTTCCAAAACTTAATATAATCTATAAAAAGAACTCAAATATTTGAAACCTCTAAATGGTTACTCTGCTTGTTGATCAACAGGCCTAATTAAGAGAAAAAAGAAAAATCTAAAACTTTTTCTGCCTTGCTTTTCAAAGCCTATTACTACAGTCCCAGAGAAATTAGGGGTAGTTATCCCTTCAGCTTCCCTCTTTTTCTTTTTTTTTTCAAAAATGAAAAAGAAAATCAGCATTTTAGTGTTATTACAGCTATTTTCCAGAGTTTGAACTCAGATGGCCCCCTGTGTAAACTATCTCTGGAGTCTGTGATTTTAGCCAAGAAATCTCTGTTCTTATCATTTTTATCTTTCAAGTTAAACAAATGTTCTACACTGAATAACAATATATTATAAATAAGATATAAGGGCTAGACAATGATATTAATAGGCTCACTCAACAGAAATCAGAGCAAAATTTGGGCATACAAAACAGTATAATGGATATTGGGTAGTGGTAGGTTGCTTCCTCTTCTCAAAATAGTTATTTTTCATGACATAACTACTATTCTAAAAGTA
This sequence comes from Tonatia bakeri, assembly GCA_004024845.1. Taxonomy (NCBI): domain Eukaryota; kingdom Metazoa; phylum Chordata; class Mammalia; order Chiroptera; family Phyllostomidae; genus Tonatia; species Tonatia bakeri. Next base: position 141,858 of record PVIA01001472.1, read on the forward strand.
GTATAGCAATTCTACAACAGTACTGTCCACTGAGTTAAAGACGAACGTGTGGATAACCGTTTTAAGACATATATTTTGGATGAAGAGATAAGCCATATGGCTAGTGGGAAATAAAGCGATATTTGGGTCTAGAAAAAAAATGCATTTTATTCTCTCTTACAAGGGATATGGACACCCGACTGTTAGCTGTAGACTTTCTCATAGTTATAACAGCTAGATAAAGATGCCAGGTGGGTGAGTGTTGAGTGCTATGTGACTGTCAGAATGCAGGGGCTGGCTGTGCTGTGGACTTGCTTGTACAGACATGTTAAAGATAGAAATTAAAGAGAAGTTCAACAAATCCATTAAGTTATCCAATATAATTTATTCTTAGTTTGTATTTATGGAAATTAACTTCTAACCAATGCACTATATTTAATGACGATCATACCAAACTGAAGTATCAGTTAATTTGGAGCCAAACAACAAACATTAAATTTCTAATTTTTCTTTTGGTTGTCAAATGTAATAAAGATACTGATACTATAGCTTATAAACAAAAAGAAATGTTTTTCTGTGTTTTAGTAATGATAGCCATAAAGATAGTGACAACATATAAATGCTTTCAAATGTATTTCTTTCCTGAATCAAAGAATAGCTACTGCTTCCCTTGCCTGGGGAGATATATCTGATAAAATATTGCCATAAGCAATGTTTGGAATTTTGCTGCCTATGTTTTCTTCTATGATTTTTACGGTTTCAGGTCTAACATTTAAGTCTTTGGTCCATTTTGAATTTATTCTTGTGTGTGGTGTAAGAAGGTGGTCTAGTTTAATTTTTCTGTACATATCTGTTCAATTTCCCAACATCATTTATTGAATGAACTTTCTTTAACCCATTGCATATGCTTGCTTCTTCTGTCAAATATTAATTGACTATAAAGGTATAGGTTTATTTTTGAGCTCTCTATTCTGTTCCATTGATCCCTGTGTCTGTTTTTATGCCAGTATCATGCTGTTTTGATTACTATGGCCTTATAGTATAGTTTGATATTAGATAGTGTGTTACTTCCAACTTTGTTCTTGTTTCTCAGCATCACTGTGTTATATGGGACCTTGGTGGTTCCATATAAATTTTTGAAATATTTGCTCTAGTTCTATGAAATATGTCATTGGAATCTTGATAGGAATTGCATTGAATCAATAAAAAAATAAATAAATGGTCTACAGTAAACTAAAAAGTTTTTGCCCAGCAAAGGAAATCATGAGCAAAATAAAAAGACAACCTACAGAATGGGATGACATTCACTGATACATCTGATAAAAGGCTAATATCAAAAAATTTATAAACAACTTATAAAACTCAACACCAAAAAAACCAACAACCCAATTAAAAAATGGGAAAATGACCTAGAGACTTCTCCAAAGAGGGCATACAGAAGGCCAATAGATATATGAAAAGGTGCTCAGTGTCACTAATCATCGGAGAAATGCAAAATAAAACCATAATAAGATATCATCTCACACCTCTCAGAATGGCTATCATCGATAAATCAACAAACAACAAGTGTTGGTGAGGATGTGGAGAACGAGGAACCCTTTGGCACTGTTGGTGGGAATGCAGATGTGTGCAACCACTGTGGAAAGCAGTATGGAGATGTATCAAAAAATTAAAAATGGATCTGCCTTTTGACCCAGCAATCCCACTTCTGGGAATATATCTGAAGGAACCCAAAACACTACTTCAAAAGAACATAAGCACCCCTGTGTTCATTGCAGTGTTATTTACAATTGCCAAGATATGGAAGCAACCCAAGTGTGTCAGTAGATGAGTGGGAGCAGGGTGTGGGATGGGCAGATGAGGGCAAAGGGGGAAAAACTAGGACAACCGCAATAGAGTAACAATAAAAATGATATAATTAGAAAAAAAACAACTTTGGGACATTTACACAATGGAATACTACTCAACTGTAAAAAAAGAAGAAACTTTTCCCCTTTGCAACAGCATGGATGGTCCTGGAGGAATTTATGCTAAGTGAAATAAGCCCATCAGAGAAAGACAAATACCGTATGAGTTTGCTCATATGTGGAATCTAATGAACAAACTGAACTAGCAAGGAAAAATGGGGACAGACTCATAGATGGAGAGCAAGATGACAGGTTGGGAGAAAGGTTAGGAGGTGGAGGGATTGGGCAAAAAGGAAAAAGGACTCATGGACATGGACAATAGTGTGGTGGTTGCTGGGAGGAGGGGGATATAATGGAACTAAATGGTAATAGAAAAAAGTACAATAAAGGTTAAATTTTTTCAAAAAAGGATAGCTATTGTATATTAAAGATGGGCTCTTTTCAAAATCACTTGGGAGAAGAGTCAATAGAATGAAAATCAACTAATAAAATCAGATTTGTGACATTGTTTATGTAATCCCATATTTCCCTGTCTACATGAGTGATGCATTTCTGCTTTTCTGTTTCTTCTGTTTCATTTTGAAAAGTCACTATGGTATACAGCAATCAAGTTGCTGATTGTGTCGGCCATTTGCTTCTTTTACTAATTTCCTTTGCTTGAGAGAGTTATTAATAGACTGTTAAGCATCTGAATGCACCAATATATTCAGAATTTACAAGTTTCAAAGTAGGAACTACAATCGAACACAATCTCTAACTAAAAGGGCTCAAAGTCTCTTACTGACTCAACTTTGTAAAGTCATTATTTGATCCCTTCAATGACAGTTTTGCTCAGAGGCCATCCTCAAATTTAGATTCTTATTTTAACATGCCTCCAGGTTCTGATCTAATCTAGAACAGGTATAACCAAAGCTTTCTATCTTTCCTTTGTAAATTTTAAATTATCTTTAAGCCATGTAAATTTTGGAACTCACCAAAGTGTAGATCTAGTTAAGCACTGACCCAAATGACTATCTTCTTTTTCTCAGGCTCTCCCGATATCAGCATTATACCAGTAGAAGGCAGCTTATGCCACTCAGTACATGATATTCTATTTTAGTAATAGGATATAAGTGTACACAAAATCAATCTCAAAAGATGGAGGTTTTTCCTTTTGAGGGATGGAGGAATGTGGGTAGAGGTGATGTCATTCATTCCCATGGTTTTAAATTCCGTATATTTATATCTCCAGCCTAGACTTTTTTTTTCTGTAGTTTTTGCTTCTATATTCAAATGCCTACATGAACAATTCTCCCAGTATTTCAAATTTAAATTCTCTGAAGTTATTTCTTCCGGCCTTTCCATCCAACCTGTTTCTGCTCCTACCTCAGCCTCCAACTCCCAATCTGTTTCTTCCTCAAACTCCCCTCCCTAAGTCAGTGGCCTTCCTAGCCGCAGTACTACTAACGCTATGAGACATATTGGTATCCTTGACCCAATCTTTTCCCTACTTGCCATGTGCAGTCCATGGTAAACCTTTCTCTGTATTCAAAACATATCTTCAATCCATCACTTCTCTCCCTTTATTCCAACCATTACTTTTCTAATCAATCACCACAATACTTCTCCTAAGTTACTACAACCACTATTAGCTTCCTAACTGGTCTTTTTGCTTCCATGCTTGCCCTTTTACAATCCTTCACCTCAAAATACCCAGTGAAACTTATAAAAGTGCACCTCATCTCATATAATTCTTTTGCTTTAAATCCCTTATTGATTTTTCCACTGGGCCAATAATAAAATGCAAAGGTCTTATCATGGAGAGCACAGCCCCACAAAATCCGGCTACAAGCGACTATTCTGGTCTCATACCCTACCTATCTCTTTCAAGATCCATAAGGTCCAATTGCACTGGCCTTCCTTTTATTCCTCAAATGTGCCAAGAACTCTTGCTTTAGGATCTCTGTGCTGTGACTATAGTTCCTGCCCTGGATTTTCATATGATTGATTCCTTCAGCATCTTTTAGGTCCCAAGGTAAATGTTACCTATTCACAGAAAATAGTACTTATCTCAAGTACCAATTATTTACTTGTTCATTATGTTTTCCTTAGAGAAATTTAAGTTCCATTAGATGAGGACCATATATATACAATACATCTCTTTTATTGACTACTTTCATTCTAGGGCCTATCGGAATAATTGGTGCTCAGTAAATATTTGTTGGATGAAAGCACAATTAAATAAATGAATGAAGCCTTGTTTATTCCTGGAATTTATTTTATAATTACAGATTATATGTTTTTTTTTTTTACTGTAACATCTTGCTGATGAGTATGTAGTGTTGTGTGAATATTTGTGATTGATATTAAAATACAAGATTTTCAGATTTTTTTAAGGTGTCATAAACAAACTGGCCATGAGTTTCGGAGAAAGTTTCATAAGAAAGTCATGTTGATTATACCTCAACATTTGAATTGTCTTTAATGAAAATAGAATTTTCTGATATAACACTTTCTGACTTCCTCTCCCTATAAACGGGACCCTGGGTTGAGGTTAGGGATTTGTATTCAGATATGAGGGTGAGGAATCACTTTTTGGAGAGAGAAGCAATTCTGAAGTAAGCATCTTGGGAAGTGTCCAATGAAATCCAGGTAGCCTGTTCAAATGAATCATAGCTAGCTGAAGGAAAGACTCAGTATGACCCTCTAGGTGGAGCTGGGAAGACCTGACTCTGAGAAATTTAAAGTAAAGGAGGGAAATAAATCCAAAGTTGCTGAAACAGATTTTAGATTTTGTCAGGTGCTTATGCCATTATTGGGGTAATACATGGTGAAAGATGTTGACTCAGCCCGCACAATCAATAATGAGCACGAGTGTAGAACCGAGTGCTCTTTGGGTTCTGCACGGCTCTGAGATTTTGGACTTTCACAATCCTAGGACTTTCTAGTCCTTTAGACCAATGTTAACATTATTTTAATAGTTAATCATTTACTTGATCATGCTAAAAACAATGCATCTTATATGACTTAATTTTATGGGTTTTTTTTCGCTTGTACAGTAAAATGTTGTTAACCCAGTTGAGAGTTAATTATGTATTTGCTTGTGTTCTGTGAGTTCTTTATGTCTAAAGTGTCTGTGCATTCAAGTATCAAGTCCAGTCATAAATATAATGAACACTTGTATGTGGTAAGGCCGTGCATTTCCTTTAAGGTAAAGACCAACTTCATCCAAACACTACTCAGCAAAAGTCAAAAGGGATGGCCAAGGACTGTGACTGCCTGCTTCTTTCTTTCTTTGTTTCCTTTCTTTCTCCTTCCTTTATTAACTAAATCAACATATATTTACTAAGCACATATTATATGTACTTTTCATTGTGCAACAGTTCCTTGAAAAACAATACAAACTCTCAGGATCTCCCATTTGAGATTGTATTTGAATAATGAAACACACTAATACGAAAATATAAATATAGTAGTGCTTATAATGTAAAACAATGTTTTCTAAACTATAGGTTGCCAGTCATCCTTTTTTGGATCATCAAATAAGTGTGTTGGGTTATGATCACACTTTACATAATAATAGTAATAATGATAAACGGAAACAAATGACAAATATCAGTGTGCTTTGCACATAATATGTTTTTCACAAAATTTTTGGAGGACAAATGCATTCAACTGTAAAATGTATATCTTACTGTGAGACAAGGTTAAAAAATGTTTAAAAAACGCTATCCAGAGGAGTTTAATGAGACATTATTTTAACTGGAATAGTCAAGGAAGGAAGGCTTTGTGGGTCTGAAAGTACTTGGATAAGACTTAGTGGAGACAGAATTACTTTTCAGATAAAAGAGCTACCAGAAAGAATTCTGAAATTGTGAATCAAGTTATAACCATAGGAGAAAGTAAACTTCATAGAATGGGCTTCCTCTTGAATGAACGGCACCCCAGGACCTACTCTACCTCCAGAATCTTAAGGAAACATGGCCAATATACCATAAAATCTAGACCTCTGTTTGTAATCATTCTCCATCTCCAATGCCCCAAGGGAAACTTTAAGAGTTGTTTCTGTGGTGTATATCACACTTAGGTGGTTCAAAGTTTCTGCTATTCAAGTGCTTGCTCCAGATATTTATGTATTTAAGATATGAAATTTTTAAATGTGAAAGGCGTAAAGATACTCAATTCAGTAAGTCAAAAGTGACTCCCCCCAGCACTTAGATTAGATACACTTGTGACCTATCAGACAGTGGATTTTCTGAGCTCTACCGGTCTAATATTTATTGGGCAAAAATTGAAGGACTCAGGACAACTGATCTAACATCTTTTTTTATACAAAAGAAGTAAATAAAAAAAGAATAAAAACAATCAGGGTGGCCTCTAGAGAAGGGGAGCTGTTGTTGCGGGAATCTTGCAAGTTAATGAGAATTCACCCGGGACTCAAGAGAGGGGAGAAAGGAGGAGAAGGGGGGTAGGGGGTGGATAAAAACTCTTCCTTTGCAGCTGGCCCTCTCCCTCATTTGTTGCTCCAATAAGCAGTAATTAGGTCCTGAGCTAATGGTGTCAGCTGATCTGCTGTTTTTAGGCTAGACCCAGAGGAATCTCCATGGAAACCCTGCTGGAGTCGTCCCCCCACCTGGATGCTGAGTGCTCCTTTCTGCCACCTGGCTGCCGCCAGGCCCGCTGCTACCTCCTCCGGCCTCTAACCTGCAGCCTGCAGCATGCGCACTACCCCCGGGATCCCTAAATGGGACAATTCTGCCCGTGACGTCAGCGCCCAGCCGTCTCCACAGAAACTTTTGTCCCATTGACCAATCAGAGAGCTTGGAAGGGGCCGGGGAGGTGGGGTGGGAGGAGAGGGGAGTGGGAGGGGTGGGGGTGAGGGGAGAGGCGAGAGGTTTAGTGTGTGGAGCTGCTCGCGCTCTGCCCGGGCTGTCAGTGCCGGCTCCAGCCGCCGCGAGACCTTCCCGAAGACGCGCGCACACACAGCACACCCCCCGCGCACCGCACACCCTCGCTCCCTTGCTCACACACACACGCACACACTCAGCCTGGCCGAGCAGGATCCACTGACCATTTTGCAAGTGCCGGACCGGCTGCGGCGCAGTGGGTACAAACACTCCACGTTCCCATTCCGGGCTTTCGTCTTGGGGACGACGACAAGGGGCGAAGGTGGGATAGGACGCGGGCCAGGCGCCGGGCACTGGTCGGGCCGCTTGCTTGGCACAGCCATCTCCCGGGACGGGCGCGGGCCTCCGCAGAGAGTAGAATAAAGAGGAGCGACCGCAATCGCAGCGCGAGGAGGATGGGAACTCCCCTATTTAAAGCTCTTTAACAGACGGATGGAAATCCTGAATGGAGGAACCGCTGATTTCATTCGCTTGAGAAAATCGTCCAGAGGAACTCATATTTGGCTACTCTGAGCAGTGGAGGGGGTGTCCATGACGTGGCAGGGGGAAAATAGACACCCGAAACCTCCTGTGTGAACTGCAAACTGTAACCAAGCAAGGGGGAAATGATTTCTCTCTATATTTTATTTTCATGCAAAGGGTTTTAAGCATCTGTGTCATAAACTTACTTCTCTCTCTGTACCCAGTTCAGCAGAAACCAGAGGAGTCCTGTCTGAGGACCCCATCATTATCCGGGAGACCTGCCTCCGGCGGCCTGCTTTCGTTTACCCACATCTCCCTGGAACCGAGATCTGTTTGGGGTACCACTGTCTATCCTGTGGAACTATGGACAAATCTCCATGAATGCTGTGGCTAATTCTGGGACTTAACTCCTGGAACCTACCTGCGGGGCTGGAATTTAGCCTAAACGCCTCTGAAGAAATGACATTTTAAGCCGTTTTAAAAATACGCTTAAAATTCTTCTCCTGTGTAGCAGGATTTGATAGGCTTAACAACCTGACAGGTAAGAACTTTCTCTCTCTCTAAGTCCCTTAACGCCCCCACGCAGGGAAGGCCGAAGCGGAACAGGATCCTGGAGGAAGGAGAGCCCGGGGACCCGGGTCTCCCGGGCTCCAAGGCGCTGGGCCGGCGGCTGTTTTCTAGAGAGGCACAGCCCTCGCTCCTGGACCACTGGGCCAGCGGCAGGGGAAGCTTCAGAGGCGCGCGCGGGGAGGCGGCGCTGCGCTCCACCTGCCCTGCCCAGGACACAACCTAGGGGCAAGGCGTCGAGGGACCACCCGAAGTCAATATTGGAATTTTTAATAAACCAAGGAATGAGATTTTAATTATTCAAAACCCAGCCCCTCTGGGCTAGATGCTGTTGGGATGGTCCTAGGCACACAATTTTAGAGACCGTCACTAAGAGGATGAGAAAAGGGTCTAGGGCATCCGTTGCAATTACGAATGAACCGGAGACTTGCTAGCCTAGGGCATTGATTGCGGGTGCCCAACCGGACCCTCCTCCCCTCTCCATTCCTTCTCCCACCCGAGACAGGCTCCGGCGGCGGCCGGGACCTCGCGTCCCTGCATCGTGGCGGGGGCTGCATTTTTCATGAGCCCGGGGTGAACAGGTGCGAAGTGCGCTGGGAGCTTCTGGCCGACCGCCGGGCGCAGGGAACATGGAGAGCGAGCGCGATATGTACCGCCAGTTCCAGGACTGGTGCCTCAGGACTTACGGGGACTCAGGCAAGACCAAGACGGTGACCCGTAAAAAATACGAGCGGATCGTCCAGCTTCTCAACGGTTCCGAGTCAAGCTCCACGGATAACGCCAAATTTAAATTCTGGGTTAAATCGAAGGGCTTCCAGCTGGGTCAGCCGGACGAGATCCGCGGAGGCGGTGGCGGCGCCAAGCAAGTGCTCTACGTGCCGGTCAAGACCACGGTGAGTGACTCGCCTTCTCCGTTATTTGTCTGCGGGAGCAGCCCAGCGGGGAGGGGAGAGAGGGGGGAGAAAGCGGGAGCCGTGAGCCATCGTTGGCTCGTGTGCCCCCACCCTCCTCAACCCCCTCCCCAAGTCGTCCCCACTCTCATTAGCCAGGCGCGTTTCCCCCACGGTGGAGTCTTTGTGGTCCTTTATTTTAAAGCGGCAGCGCACCTCCAGAGACCGCCGCGCTCCTCGCGTCCTGGCTCCTGCACAAGCTGCCTGAGCTTCCAACCCCGGGTCGGGCGGCGCCTCTCGTCCTCGTGCTGGGCCATTGTCCCGCGTCCTTTGCTGGGCGCCCGGCGCGTGTCCCGCCTTCGCCACCGCTCAGAAAGGCCACGCTGGAACCTCAGCCGCACGCTCTCATAATAGACGAATCTGATCGATAGTCTACAGTGTCTCCTTATTGGTACAAAGACCGAATGTGGCGCTAGTCATGAATGTGGGGGTCCCCCCCCCCCCATACGCACACACTATCAGGTTTTATTGTTAGACAGACAGCCGCCTGGGAGACACTGGCAGGCTGATCGCCTAGATTACTCCCGGAGATCTTGCCTTGACTATTAAGATTGTAAGATAAGATCCTGGAGATTACTCCTCCCCGCCCCCATTCCCACCCTCACTTCTTTCACAAATAAAGCCGTAGCTATAGGATAAACAACAAAGAGAGATGGGTTTGGGAGCAATCAAATGGTGCATGTATTTGTTCCTCGTTCTGGGATGGCACTAGTCTCATGGCCACAAAGCTCTAAACCCAGGCGCTGCAAGGTACAGGCATTGAGAGCCCAGTGTATCTCAGCCTCACAAAGCAGAGGGGAGCGGTGGCAGCGTCAGTTTCCTTTTTAAGAAGATGGGAACTGTGGGCTACAAGTAGGATTTCAGATCAGATCCATGAGACTTCTTTCTTCATCATGCTACGGTGGGTACGCGCCTGGAGTGGGGGTGGGGGAGGGTATTTGGCATCCTTTGCGTTTTTGCCTGGCTTTGGGGTTTCTAGAACATTTGTTCCTTTTCCTCCTTCCCTACTGGCAACTGTTTCCCTTGCAATATTCCTGGAGGATGCTAGAAAGGATGTGTCTCGAAAGCTATTCTTCTCTCTCGAACGGAGGTATCTTAAATTGGACATAGCCGCATGAAAGTTTTCTCAAAGGATTAATGGGAAGATTCTTTTAGGTTTGGAAAACGATTTATGGTTTCCAGAGATTAATTAGGTGAAGTTGTTTGAAGGAAGTATATTTGTTTTGGAATTATAGGGGACATGGAAATAAAGGTGAAATGAAACATAAAAGTTGTGCTGTCATTTAAAAATGTACCATTGTTGGAAGGTTTCTAGGAGGTAAATTTACGAATGCAGCTGTCTGCTTTAACATGTGGCATTGCTAAAGACAATGGCGAGATTACTGTCTTGCTTTACTAAATAATGAGGACTAGATGGGCACAGATTAGAACTGAGGTTTATTTACATTTGGATGAGCCAGAAGTCTGTTGTAGCCCAGGAAGGACTTCGATTCATTTGTATGGGGAGTAACATTAAGAACCTGATATAAAAAAATAACTTATTGTTAGACAAAATTAGAATTCAGAACATAAGAATGTATTTTTCTTTGGGCAGTATTAGGCTAATTAAATGAATAAAATAATTTTAAGGTATATTTACCTAAATATTATTTAACATTATTGTATATGTTTTTAAAAATATTGCTAGCTGGGAAGTTTGTTTTTCATGATTTCATGTTAAACTTGGGTCCCTCTGTTTACATGCCCAATAGCTTCTCACCTGTATGTTGGGCTAATAAATTTATACTTGTATGGATTTGGTTCCATCTGCTATGTATAAACAGATGTGCCCTTTTAAAACATAAATTAAAAATTCTAGATGATATAAATTCTGTAGTGTTCTAGAGGCAGTAAAATAAACATGATGTCAGTAATTCAAACAAGCATTCTATACTCAGATACCCATATTATCATTCAAGAATAATGCAGGGATGTTAAAGAAGTTTTGCTAATACACCTAATGGAGTAACAACTCCAGGTCTAGTAATAAACACGTTTTTTTCCTTTTCAGTAAAGACTACACATATTTACGGGAGAAAATGTAATCCATCAGGCGATATTCTTCGACAGTGATTTCTGTGTAGTAGTTAAGGGCTCTGCTCTTCATTCATGCCTGCTTTGAAATGTTGAAGAGGGTTTAATTCATGAACTCTTCTACTGCTCTTTATGAAATGTTTGTGCCGCTCCTGACCGAGAACTATAGGCTCCTCCTTCTCCGAGAGACAGCCAATCGTCATTTCAACAAGTTAAAAAATAAAGAAAAGATCCCTTTTTATCCTGTTTCCTTCCATTTCAAATTATTCTTTCCTTAAAGATATGTTGACTATTCTTTGCAATATCAGGGGCACAATCACCAGAGAATCAGAAAATATATTTTCTTTTTCCATAAAGGCAAATATTGGTTGAATAAAATGTTGTATTTGAATGGCATTTTCAAGTAGACCAAGGACCAGTCTAGCTATTTGAAGCTGGCTTTGCTGTCAGTGAGAGAGATTTGCACCTGGTGTGGCAGTAGCCCACTCCTGTTGATAATTAGACATCATTACTACTGAGAAAAGGGAAAGAGAGAAGGCAAGAGGACAGGCTGCGGCTAATTAACTACTTGTGTTTCATGAAAGAAAGGGAGACTGATAGCAACTGGGAGGTCGTACCAGAAGAGTGCCACACACACTTTATTGAAACACAGTATCTTTTAGTCTGGAAGAAGCTAGGTTCTACCTCTTATTTCCCAAAAGAATTGATGTAACTTTGCAAATGTGCTTTCCTCTAATGCCTAAATTTAACCGATGATAAAATCAAGCAAGGAACAACTAACTGGCTTTTAATAAAAATGTAGAACACTGGGAGAGATAAAAAAAATGCCTTTTAATATTTGTCCTGACCATGCCTAAAGCTGAGGGGACATAGCTGTCACTGTTTAGATTACTCTGTGGCACAGGAGATGCTGTTTGGTCACCTAGCAACAACATCCTGCAACTCAGCCATTTTAGGTCTGACACGGGACCTGTGTACGTGTGCACGCAGGGGTGCACGTGCACCCACACATGCATGTGCATGTTGAGCGTGGCATCTGAGTCGTTTTTGTACTGCCACTTTGGTTTTTGTGTGTTCTTTCACTAAAGGTGTATGAAAGTTAGAGGAATGAAATGACGAATAACATATGAATTCGCTAAGAGATACAGCAAATATCTGACGTTGATTATAAAAAATGTTTACTCAGGGATCATTTTAAATTAGCATTGCTATGGTTTTACATCTTGGATAGTTCTAGTTTAGTTTGTTTTTAGAAGCTTCAGTTGTTATTATGAAAGGTAAACTTGGAAAATAACCAGAAAATTCATTAAAGCTTTCCATTAGTCATGATTAATTCATGATTATGTGTTTTTTTAGAATGCCTACTACACTGTATAAAACATTAGAAAATTTGGTAAACTCATTTTCATTCGCTTTTCGGTCTTACACAAACAGGGTAATGGATATCCAAATTGTAAAAACAAATGGTGTGAGTGATTTCCTTGACCTATACTTGTAGTCGCAGACACTTGGATCTCATTTTTGCCTTTCATGTACTTTTTCCTTATGTTTATTCCACTGGGGAACAGGAAGTGAATATTTCATCCAGAAAAGAAAAGGTATCATCATTAGTATGTCATTTAAAAAGGATGATTTATTCAGTTCTACAATTGGTAGCCTCAGGTTTCACATTTTTCTTGCAGTATATGCTACTAATTGATTACAGTGATTAGAATAAATGTTCATGGACTGGTTCATAAACAGTTACTGGGTTTTTCATTTTTCTTTTCTGGTTTCCTATGGTTTGGTTATAAATTCTTCATGTTTATCAATTGGGGAAATAATGCCTCATAAGGAGTCTATATACACTTATATCTGGCCTAACTTCAGGCCTGATGCACGTATCACATGTCTTCGGCCTTGATCTGGATGCTACAGAACTTTCAGAAAACAGAGCTGAGGAATAGCACCAGCTACATATTAGGATACTTTGTATCTATGACAGATTCACATAATTGTCACTGAGGCATAACAAAAATTTTGCTTATGTCCTAATACTTTCTCAGTGTGATTGCTACTAAGAGCTTATGCATTTTTCTCTTTATTTAAAGTACTTGAGACACTCTCTATACAGTCTAGGTCTTTGGAGTCAAAAAATCCCAAGTATGAATCTCAGCAGTGTAGGTTATCAGCTGACTTCAGTGGCTCCTTATGAGTTGCTCTGAGGAATACATCATGTATGGCAAGTCCCTAGCACCATGTCTATGTAGGGCTCTCAGAGAGTAGTGGGCCTTAAACTAGAGGCTAGTCTGGCATGCGAATGAAGGATCCAGAGCCTTGTAGATATAAATCCCCTGAACATGAGGAGGAAATCAGCCCCTGTTAACGTATGAAGACTATCCCACACTTATTTCCTATGTTACTGATTCTTGACTTTTCCTTTGGTTCCTTGTCTTACTAGTAACCACAGTGGGGATGAAGGGCTAGATTCAGCACTCCTATATTCTGTCTATAAACCTCCTGAGCTAGCGAAGATTCTGCTCCTCAAGATTTTATACTCTAGGCTTTCTGCATAGGTCAGAGGAAAGATGAAGAAGCAATGACAGGAATGTGGCAGCAGAGTTCCAAGAGTTTCAATCTCACGTGAAGAGCAGAAAGACCTTTCCTTGATAGGGGTTGTATTTGCTGAGACTCTCTAGCTAACTGGGAAAGATTAAAGTAAATCTAATATGTTTTAGGTTACATTCATTTTCATAATCCTGGGATAACAAGATAAATAAACTCTGGACAACATAGATGGCAGGGCATAGATTTTAGAGCAAGGTTTAAATCATAGATTTGAAATTTACTGGATCTGTGAGTTAAGGGAAGTTTCTTAACTGAAGATGCAATTTCTCTGTAAATGTCAGTAATAATATTTGTCTAACTTGCTTTGAATAAGAATTAAAAATCACAATTCATAAGCATTTAGCATATGCCTAGCACATAGTAAATGCTAAAAAACAGAAGCTGTTCTAAGTATTATTAACAAAGCAAGAACACCAAGATATAATTATAAATGAGTATATTGCTAACTCTAAAAAATCACACTGCCACAAAGAATTAAAGTACAATATATTTATCTGCATGTATTATTTAGATATCTTTTCTGTCTACTCCATTTTTAGAAAATATAAATGACCTCGTTTTTATAAAAGTGGTACATTCCTATTATTTAAAATGTCTAAATGAAAAGAAAAGAAAAAGTTTAAAAATCACACTAAATTGCCCTGGCTGGTGTAGCTCAGTGGATTGAGCGCGGGCTGCGAACCAGGCATCGCAGGTTCGATTCCCAGTCAGGGCACATGCCTAGGTTGCAGGCCATGTCCCCCAGCAACCACACATTGATGTTTCTCTCTCTCTCTTTCTTCTTCCCTTCCCTCTCTAAAAATATGAATAAATAAAGTCTTAAAAAAAATCACACTAAATCCTCATAGTTAAATGGTGGTTAAATCAGATATAAACACCAGTAGCTGATTAGGAACATTATTATAGATGTCTCTAAACATTTACACTGAAAGATTAGATTTAATGATTGATTGATGATACAATGATTAATATGGACAGGCAGAAATAATTTTCCAAAACTGAGATGATAACTATATGCTAATTTAAGTAAGAATAAAATATATTATCAAAGTGTAGCAAAAAAATGGAATACATGAAATTAAAAAAATTGGTAATAGATAAATGCTTCTTCTCAGAAGTATTCATTTCTAATGCTAATAGAAAAGACAAAGAAAAATCACAAGAGATTGAGTTATTTAACTACATATTTCAAGTGAATACATATCATTGACTTTTCCCAATGGTGGATGAGCCTATTTCACTTCCCACCTCCTCATTACTTCCTGTTAATATATTTATTATATTATAGTTGTTTTACATTTTATTGTATTTATTATATTCAGTATATAATATATTATTATTGTTTTTACTGTCAAGGTTCTTTATGTTTATGTTACAGTATGTAATTTGGTTCTCACAATTATTTTTTCTTTGCCATATTTTAGGGCTTGTCATCCATTCTTTTGCCTGTGTTTCCTTACTTCTGAATTCTTTCATTTGATTCATCACCTGGTAGACTGTTGTTTCTGATACTTCTCTTAGTCCTTACATGAGGATATATTTATTGATTTTTTTTAGAGAGAAAGGGAGAGAAGGAGGGAGTAAGGGGAGGGGAGAGAGTGAGGGTGAACAGAGAAGGGTGGAGAGAGACATCCATCAGTTGCCTCTCATACACCCCCAGACCGGTGATGGAACCCACAACCTAGGTATGGGCCCTGACCAGGGATCCAACCCCTGACCTTTTGGTGTATGGGGACAGTGCTCCAACCAACTGAGCTACCAGGCCAGGGCTGATAATATATTTTTTTTAACCTAAGGAATGCTTTATGTGTACTATTCTTTAAGTTTATGCTGCTGTGAGTATGCAATTGAAAATAGTGGACATTTGCCTTTTTAATGTAAAGGACAACTTAACTAGGTATAATTCCTTTCTTTCACTCTTTCCACCGGAACATTGTAGATATTTTGCTTATTCTGAAAATTTAGACGCAAACCTGTTTTATCAAATTCCATAAAGTTTAGTTCTTTATCCTTGAAATTAAATAATTTCACTAAGGTGTGTTCTAAATCCCTTTTCTTACTGAGTGATCATACTCATGTCTATGGTTTCATTTGTATGTCCTGGTGACTTAATGCACATCTTTTGAGGTTCAGATTTGTATTTTAGGGGTTTCTACTGGATGTTTATACCATGATATTTGAAAGCACCTCAAACTGAATATTTCCAAAAATGGAGTTTTCTTCTATATGTTCCCTCATCCTAGGTCCTCCGGGTTGACACCTCTTAATTAAATTTCCTTTCTACATGGGTGGAACACAATTGGCTCAGCTACCAAGACAAAAATATGTATGACATTTTTGATTTCAGCCTTCCCCTCCCTCTTTATACTCAGCAGAGTACTGTTGATTCAGTGAACTTAATAGATCTTGAATCTATCATATTCTTATCCAACCATGCCATACAATATGCCCATTGCTTGGTAATTTGGCAGCTTTCCCAAAACGTGTTTGGAAGGAAGGAATTAGATCTTTAGTGTTGGGCATAATGAGTGGTGCATCCTCGGTGCTCAGTGTCAATGGAATAATGGAACAAGACTCCCTGGCCGAGTACTGCCAGAATGGGACCTTCCTACCACAGCACAACAGCTAGTTTCATAGCCATGCTGGACACTCTGCTTAAAACATTTGTTTCTGTATTTGTTTATTTATGTGAATTGTGGTTAAAAACACAGTGTAAAATATCCCATCTTAACCATGGTCAAGTTTATAGTTCAGTAGTATGAAGTGTACTGTGCACATGGCTATACAGAAGCTCTCCAGATGTTTTGTATCACGGAACGGAAACCCTGTACCCACTACACAACAGTTCTCTCCCTTCGCCCTCCTTCTGGGCCCCAGTAACCACGGCTCTACTCTCTGTTTCTACGAATATGACTACTTTAGACACTTCATGTAAGTGGGTTTGTCTTTTTGTGACTGATTTAGCATAATGTCCTCAAGATTCATTTATGTTATAGCATGTGACAGAATTTCCTTCTTTTTAAGATTGAATAATATGCCATTGTATGCATATACCACATTTTGTTTATCCATTCATCTGGTGATGGACATCTGGGTTGCCTGTACCTCTTGGCTAATGTGACTAGTGCTGCTATGAATATTGGTGTGCAAGTCTCCCCTTAAGACCCTGCTTTCAACTTTTTGGGGTATATACTCACAGAGGGATTGCTGAATCAGATGGAAATTTTATTTTTAAATTTTTTGAGGAGCTGCCATACTGCTCTCCATAGCAGCTGCACTATTTTGTAATCCCACCCATAGTATTGCAAGGGCAGCCCCTTTTTAAGGCTAAGAAACTGGTGACCTTACTCCTCATCTAGACTTCTTCAATAAGTATACTTCTTTAGTAATTGCAAGTATTGAGTATAACACAATTAATAATAATACTAATTATAATGTCTTACATTTATCAAATCTTACTATAGATTAAGGTATCAAGTTCTTACTATAGGTTATGGATTTGACTAGTCACTTTAAACAAAAGGTCCCTCTTTAATGCACACAATATTTCTATAGTATTAGTGCTTTATATTATACACTTTAGAAAATTGTTGCTTAGGTAAGGTGACTTCCTACAGTCACACAGCCTTAAAGTCTTAAGAGCTGGGATGCTAAACCATTTCATTTGGTTTTCAAAATCCTCACTTTGGTCTCCAGACTTTTTAAATAATGCAGCCCAGTTATTTTAAAAATTAAACATCTCTCCAGTATGTGAATTTTTATGTTATATAAATATACTACTATATGGATACTTAACACATTTAAAAACATATTCAAAATATAAATATTTAGGGCTAATACTAAAATACATAAAAATATAAATTTTAGTGTTTACTTCTTCACCGCTATAGGTCATCTCAGGTATTCCCTCAGGTATGCACATGCCAATTTGCAGACAGTTTCTCTAATTCATAACACAGTATTGCTTCACAGTAGAACATAGTGGTTAAACCTTACACTTCACCTAAAATATTACCTCCTCTATTACCAGGAGTGCCTCTGTACATAACCAACACACTGTTAAAATTATGTCTAAGCCATGCAAATTTGTGACATCCATAACACAACTATACATGTTTGGTGTTGGTAGGAAGAGAGAGATTTCATCAAAGGACTATTCAGGGGATGGTGCACAGTTAAGAAGAGCAGAGGTGTAGGGTGCAGTAGAAAATGAGGTTGTAAAATTAGGCTGGAAAAAAATTATGGGAAGTGTGTACTGCCATGTTAAAAAATTTGGACTTCATTCTGTAGGGGGTGGCAGCTACCAAAAGTGTGTAAGTAGAAATGTCATGATATAGGTCTTATAGTAGAGATTTGACATCTCTTAGTGGCTTATGGTGCAGAATGTAAATCAGATGAGTTAAATAGTTCCTTTGACTCCGTATGTATGGACCAAGTTATCTTGTAATAAATGAATTTTTTTGGACTGGAGGAAAAACAATTTTTGACCTCTTAGTTGTTACTATATCTACAATTATAAAGACTTCCCAAAGAAATTCCTCTAAAAACCCAAGTGGAGAGTTCTATATAGAGTATTTAACCAAGCACAGACCTTCAAAGTAAAGCGATTATCAATTAGAAAATTTCTTAACACATAAAGTTTATTCTAAAGGCAGTGCTATAAACCTTATCCCAAGTTGTTTCTTGTTCTCACTTTGATTCGAACCTACACTTCCATCTCTGCCACCAAGGCTCTTCCCTACGGTTGTACACTTGGTGGCAGGCAGGACCTCCACAGTAACTCCCGTCTCCCAGATGACCCTCATGCTTTGTAATCTCCTTCCCTTTGAGTGTGGTGGAGCCTGTGACCGGGATGAACTGTAACCCCCACAGTTCTGTTATGTTGTGTGGCCCAGGTGACTTGAAGAAAAGGGTGTTTTTCAGGTAGGTATGACTTAATTACAGCAGCCTTTTAAGAGAGAGTTTTTTTTTCCTGGATCTTAGCAGAAGTCATGGGGTTTCAAAGCCTGAGATGAATTCAATGCAAGGAAGGTTCTCTGTTGTTCTGATGGAAGGCGTCGTGGGTTTATGAGCTGACAGCAATCTCTAGGAGCTAAGAGCTTGCTTTGCCTATAGCCAGCAAAATAGTGGGGACCCAAGTCCTACCACCACAAGGGAATGAATTCTACAGCAACCCAAGGAAGCTTGGAAGTGGATCTTTTCCTAGTTGAGCTTCCAAATAAAAATGCAATTGGCTGACACCTTGATGTCAACCATACGAGAACCTGAGCAGAGGACCCATCTGAAATGTGCTGGGCTTTTTACCCACAGAAGTTGTGAGATAGTAAGTTTGTGATGTTTTAAGCCACCTAATTTGTCATGATTAGTCATATAGCAAAATAAAACTAATATTTAGTCTTTTACCATTAATTTTCCCAAAAGCATTTGTACAGTTAATACAAGTAAACTCTTTCTAAAGCACATTTGGTTATCTTTGGTTTAACGTACAGCTAGGAACAATTTAAATGTTCTTTCATCCTAATATATTGCCATTTTTATCATTATAATGAAATGTTCATAATTTAGTAAAATATATAATTTTAAGCAAATCATTTGAAATATTTAATAATAGTATATATACTATTGATCTTTGATCTTTCTCTTAATGTTTTAGTTTTAAACATTTACTTTATTATACCCCATCTCTCTGGTAAGTAAAATACAAGGCAGACCACTGTTTTAGGCTTTTCATGAGAGGATAGAGAAATATCCTCTTGTGAAAAGTTCACATATCAAAAGAGACTAGTATTCACATAATTACATTAATTTACATTTAAGTATTTTTGAAAGTAATACATAGAATAAATTATAGCAAAATGTAATACTTGTTCTCATTTATTAGTAGTAACTATTTTGTAATTTTATTTTTAAGTAATTATTTTAATATATTATGCATTTTAAAGAACATCTATATAATATTTGGGGAGTAGAATACAGAAAAAAAGTAATTGGTAGATCTTTTTCAGTTATTAGAGGGAACTGGAAATGATTTTTCTCTCTATGTAGAAATGGGAAAATCTTTATTTTGATTTTCTTCTCTTCTGTCTATGTGAGATTTATTCAATAGGCTCTTATGTTCCACTCTTCCTAATTTTAATCAAGTATTCATTTGTGGTAGTTGTTCTCACAGCTACAGATTTTTCAAGTGTTTGGAACTGTTAGAAAACCAGAAGGCTGAGAAGGAGATTCAGAAACAAGTTTAGGAAGTTGGAGGCTTAATTTTGATAATAAGACATAACCTGTCTTATAGGCAGAGAGCTGGCGTTTTTGTTGATAGTAGTTCTTTCTCTCTCTCTTTCTTCCATTCTTTCTTTTTCTTTTTCTTTTTTAGTTATGTTGTGTTTTTAGAAAACATTACTTAACTATATGTGTCTCATCATTAGGTATACAGATAGTCATTAAAACACAATTGGTCAATCCTTTTTGAAGTCTTTCCTTTTTGTTGTTGGATGTGGGGGTGGGAAGGTAGGTGGGGAAGGATACCTAACAGGCCTGAGGAGGGCCAGAGGCAGCCTTTCTTTTGGTTTGCAGTGGACCTAAGTGCAGTTACCAGATGGCTGGGAGGTTTTAGGGCTTTAATCTTTGGACATGGGGCAAAGCTGAGTGGCCCATATGAGGATCGAATGTCTAGCTTGGTCGTATCAGTACAACGCTGTAACCAATTGACCTAATTACATGGGAATTTCAAGTCTAATATCAAAGGTTTATTTGTATTGGAGATATGGGTCCTTGTTCTCCTACTAGTCTCTGCTTACATGCTTATTGGTGTTTACCTGAAGTCAAGAAAGAATTTTGCTGTATTTGTTTTAGCTCATTTTTCTCTATCAAGGCTACCATTACAAAACAATTCATTTGCTGATTTGTTTGTTCTCACTAATTTGGAATATGTTAATTTAAAATTAGAGTTAATCTAACCAGGGGTAGAATGCCATTACCTTGAACTATCTATTAAAGAAGGATTCATCTATAAATTCATAATTAATAAGATAGCAAGAGGATATGCTTATCTTCTATAATGAGAAAAATTTTTCTTAACCCAGCCCTATCCTCGTATAAACAATTCATATGTCCATTTCATTATAAATGGCTTTCTACTTAATAAAGTAGGTGTTAGGAATTAAGTGCTTTTTAGCTAATTTGCATTACCGTGTTGTCGATACACAGAGTATACGAGTAATGTGTTTAATAGAGCTCTTCAATAGGGGAAATAACACATTCCTCTAGATTTAAAATTTTTAGATCAACAAAGTTAATTAGTATAGTGATATTCAAAGTCACTTTAAAGTGGGAGAATAGCTACCAAGCTGTAAGATTAGGTGTATTTGGCTTGAAAATATAACAAAAACTCTTTTAATAGAGCATCACTAACCAGGGAATTAACCAAAACCTCCCTTCTCTCTGTAACACACTGATTCCCAGGTTCTGGCAACACTCATTCATAGTAGTCTATCCTGAAGTTACTTGCAATTTGCGCACATAAAATTGAGTTGTATGCATAGCATTGCTTATGTTCTTCCCATGCCTTTTTTGCTAGTTTCATTTGTTATTATAGGTATGTGATTTAAATATTTCATAAACTGATGAAATAACTACAAGAACTTAAATTCAGTGCCTTACAAAGACTCAATATTAATGTGAATCACTAAAAACAATTGGGAAAATAGAGAAAAAGTAAGAAAACTTAGGGTTCTAATTGCCTATATTGCTTCACAAATAATGACTAACTTCTCATTCTACTTTAAAGTAATTGAAACTGGAAATCAGAGAAATGCATATTGCAGAGGGCTTAACCACTTGGAATGTCCATCAGTAGACCCATACTTAAAGAAAAGATCTTTATCCTATACAGTATAGCCCCCAAAGAAGTTTAGAAAATAATTATATATAAGTTTTTAACAAAAGTTTGATTTTGAAGTGAGTATTATCTTTTATGGTTCCAGCTATTTTTATTTCTACTGAACAACTTCATAGTGGATAACAAGGGCTTTATGGACTTTTTATTTTTGTTTTAAATGTATTAATGTATAATTTGCATACATTATATTAGTTTCAGGTACCAACATGATGATTCAATATTTGTATATATAATATGAAATAATCATCACAATATGTCTAGTTCAATCTGTAACTGCACATAGTTAAGAATTTCCTCTTGTGATTAGAACTTTTAAGTTCTATTCTTTCACCAACTTTCAAATACGCAATAAAGTATTATTAACTATAATCTCCATGCCATTATTTACTTATTTTATAACTAGGAGTTTGTATCTTTTGATTTCCTTTACTTATCTCAGCCCATCACCAACACTCTGCCTCTGACAACCACCAACCTGTCCTCTGTGTCTGTGACCTTGTTTTCTTTTCTTTTTCCCCCTTTTAGGTTCCACATATAAGTGAGATCACATGGTATTTGTCCTTCTCTGTCTGACTTATTTCACTTTGCATGATGCTCTCAAGGCCCATTCGTATTTTCACAAATGGCAAGGTTTCATTCCTTGATATGGCTGAGTATATTTCACACTTTCTTATCCATTCATCTATCAATCAGCATTTAGTTATTTTTTTCTTATCTTGGTTATTGCAAGTAATATTGAAATAAACACAGAAAATACATATATCTTTGTGAGTTAGTATTTTTGTTTTCTTTGAATAAATACAAGAAATGAAATTCCTAAAATTCCTGAAATTCTTGCATCTCATTTGTGTAGTTGTATTTTTAATGCTTTGAGGAATATTGTTTTTCACAGTGGTTGCAGCAATTCACTTTTCCACCAAGTGTGCATTCTTGCCTGCATGTATAACCTCTAGTTTTTTTGATGATAACTGTTCTAATAGGTGTGAGGTGATATCTCACTGTAGTTTTGATTTTCATTTTCCTCACCATCTATTCATGTACCCATTGGCCATCTGTATGTCTCATTTGGGAAAAATGTCTAATTCAGAACCACTGGTGGTTTTTTGTTTGTTTATTTGTTTTGCTATTGAGTTATATAAATTCTTTATACATTTTGAATGTTAATCACTTTCTCCCACTCAGTAATTGTCTCTCATTCAGTTGTTGATGGTTTCTTTTGCTGTGCAGAAGCTTTTTAGTTTAATGTAGTCTCAATTGTTTATTCTTCCTTTTTCACTTTGGCTTTTGGTGTCAAATTCAAAAACACATTGAAAAGACTGATGTCAAGTTTACCATTTATGTTTTCTCTTAGGAATTTTATGGTTTCAGGTCATACATTCAGGTCTTTAATCTGTTGTGAGTTAATTTTTGTGTATGATGTAAGATAGCAGTCCAATTTCATTCTATTGCATGTTGCTGAGTATTTTTGCCAACATCTTTGTAGAAGAGAATGTCCATTATACGCACAAAAATGCAAATGACGGTAATCAGTAAACACTTCAGAAAGTCCCAGGAGATATGAAATGGGGAAGGTGAATGATGTCTATTTCACATGGCGGTTGTGATGATTAAACGAATCAATATATGTGATGTGTGTATCACTTTCTGACAACTAAGGATTTAAATACTGTTTTTCTTTTTTTAAAGTCATTGTCACCTTTCTTTTCCTCAATAAATACAACTGGCATAAACATACTAATTCCGAGGTATCATTGATGTCTACAGAGTGTAGAGATGTCCTAGAGTCTATTCAATGATCTATAAAACGATTCAGAAAAATAATATTCTTTAGAGAGAGTCTCAGGCCCATGGCACTGGAGCAGAACACGACTGCCAAGGGAGAGGCAGGGACTAATTTCCTTCACCCATCTTTTTCCTACACATTAACCAGAATACATTTTGACCATAAAACATTTTAATACTGTCTTCATGTAAACCAAATGATTACTTTGAAATACAGTATATTTTAAATTAAAAAATACAGCCCTGGCCAGGTGGCTGAGTTGGTTGGAGTATCATCCCATGTGCCCCAAAGGCTGCAGGTCTGGTCCACCATTAGGGCACATACCTGGGTCGTGGGTTTGGTCACTGGTCAGGGTGCATGAAGGAGACAGCCAATTAATGTTTTTCTCTCACATTGCTGTTTCTTTCTCCTTCTCCTTTCCTCTCGCTCCAGAATCAATAAACATATCCTCAGTTGAGGGGGAAAGGACTATTATACACATGAAAATGCAAATGAAATTAATCAATTAACACCTCAGAAAGTCTCCCAACAGATGTGAAATGGGGAGACTAAGTGATGTCTATTTCACATGGCAATTATTATGATTAAATGAGTCATTATGTGTGATGTATGTGTCAGTTGCTGAGAACTAAGAATTTAAATACTAATTTTTTAAAGTAACTTTCACCTCTTTTTCTCAATAGATAGAATTAGCATAAACATGAATTCTAAGCTATCATCTGCATCTATAGAGTGTAGAGATGTCGAGAGCCTATTCAATTATTTATAGAACAATTCAGAAAAATAATATTCTTTAGAGAGAGTCTCAGGCC
The DNA here is from genome assembly GCA_004024845.1 of Tonatia bakeri. Classification (NCBI taxonomy): domain Eukaryota; kingdom Metazoa; phylum Chordata; class Mammalia; order Chiroptera; family Phyllostomidae; genus Tonatia; species Tonatia bakeri. The sequence continues at coordinate 165,778 of PVIA01001472.1, forward strand.
CATGGCACTGGAGCAGAACATGACGGACCAAAGGAAAGGTAGGGACTAAGTTCCTTCACCCGTTCTTTCTCCTACCTATTAACCAGGATGAGTGTCAGTCATAACACATTTTAATAGTCTCTCCATGTAAACCAAACAATTAATTTGAAGCATGGTATATTTTAAATTATAGAAACCCAAGGATTTGGGAACCTCAGAATATTGAAATAAAAAGGAATAATATAAGATGAACATTATAAAGTGTTTTATTATAAAGATCACCTTGTGCACCAGTAGATGAAAACACTGCAGACCACAAGAACTAGTCATTGGCCGAGGTTCTTTGGGATAAAGAACCCAGCACTTCCTGTCAGAGGCTGCAGGCTCTCCTATTGCAGAGACTGTGTGTGACCATCAGGCCGTGAGAGCTAGGGATGCTACTGTGGAGGGATAAGGTGTTTTATATGTGTATTGTTATGCACATATTTAGACTTTTGAGAACTATTTTAGGGGCAAATAGTATTTTTAATGAGTCAGAACACTACAAGGTGACTTCCAGTGAAGTCGGGTGTAATGAGAAGTGTATACTGTCTGTGCTGCCTTATTAGCACTTGTCACATTCCGTTTATTTTTTAAACAAGCAGCAATTAATTTTTCTCTCTTTCAAAGAAGGCCAAATGTAAGATTCTAGAGGTGATGTGCGGGGAGTCCCAGGGTAAAAAAGCACCAAGGTTCCTCCTGTGTTCTTGTTTGTCGTCTGTAATGTGAAGCAGCCATCCTCATTTGCTGGGACAGCTCTCGTTCTTACAGGCATTCTGCTTTCCGAGCAGAAAGGGTGTGTGTGTGTGTGTGTGTGTGTGTGTGTGAGAGAGAGAGAGAGAGAGAGAGAGAGAGAGTAGAAAGACTGCTCCAGTTCTAATATCCTTTCTGAAATTGAAATTTTTATTGTGATAATTATAGATTTACATGAAGTTTAAGAAATATTACAGGGAAATATTGGTGGGAAATGGGCCTTGTACCCACTTCCCACCAATTGTTAACATTTTGTAAAACTATACAATAACAGTAGACCCAGATAATTATGAGGGGGTACCCAAAATGGAATATACTTATAAACAATTTTTTATTTATTCTTCCATGTTTAAACTTCTGTCACCTTCAAAACACTCTCCATTTGATGTACTACACCTGTTAAGACACTGCTCAAAACAGTTTTTGAACTTGTCGATTTTGATGCCTTTTAGTGCTTCTGCTGTTTATTTTATTTCATTTTTTCCACATGGGCAAAACATTTCCCTTTGAGGACATTTTTCATCAGGGGAAACAAAAAAAAGTCACTTGGGGTAAGATCAGGTGAATAGATAGGGTAGGAAATGGAGATCATGCCATTTTTGCTTAAAAACTGCTGACCACTCAGCGCAGTGTGGGCAGGTGTGCTTGTAAATCACCCATCATGCAATAGGCAAATGCATGGAAAGAATCTTCAAAAAAATTCACTGAAGCCAAATGCAGCCTCTCACAACAATGCCAGCTGGTACACTGATACAAATGGATTCCTAGAACAGTCACCTAGTGGAAGAAGCCTTTACTCCAAGTGGCCAGCCCTCTGTAAGGTAATTCCAGTTGTTTTTGTGCGTCCCCCCTTGAATAGTTATATAATCCACCAGTCTTAGAGTTCCTGAGTTTTACTTGTACTGTGTATGCATGTGCATATTAAGTTCTACACAATTTCATTATGTGCAGGAGTTGGTGAATCCACTCCCTTACCCCAGATACTGAACAGTTCCAACAGCACAATAACCCATCAATCTACCCTTTTATAATCATGCCCACCTCTCTTCTGCCCCCTTCACCCCCATTACCCTCACCCTGACCCCAGCAATCACCAAAACTTGTAGTTTCAAAATGAAATCATCTAATCTATAACATTTTGGAATCAGGATTTTTTAACTCAGTTTTCCTGGAGACTTACCCAAGTTGTTTGGAGTATCAGTGGTTTTTTTTTTTTTTCCTTTCATTGCTAAGTAGTACTCCATGGTATGGATGTACCACTATTTTTTTAATCATTAATCTTTTGAAAGGTGTCTGATTTCAGTTTAGGGTTATTATACATAAAGGTGCTATACATATTTTTGTATAGATTTTTTTTTTGTGAACATAAGTTTTCATTTCTCTGAGATAAAATCCCAACAGTGTAACAGAGGTATTGCAGGGTGTGTGGTTTGCTAAACTGCCTGTTTCCTAGAATGTTTGTACCATTTCATTTTCCTCCAAGCAGACACTTGACACAGTTTCCTAGCCTATCCTTTTTTGTTATTTTTTCATCATTGCATAATTTAATTTCTCTTCTTTTTTAATTAAAATTTTTAATTACAGTTGACATTTGATATTATATTAGTTTCAGGTGTACAGCATAGTGGTTAGACATCTATATAACATATGTAGTGTTCACCCCAATAAGTCTAGTACCCACCTGGCACCATACATAGTTATTATGATATTTATTGACTATATTCCCTATGCTGTCCTTCACACATCCAAGACTATTCTGTAACAACCAATTTGTACTTTCTTTATTGGATCCTTCCAATATCTTCTTTAAAAGTTTTATTGTTTATTCTATTATAGTTGTCCCAATTATTCCCCCTTTGCCTGCTCCACTCAGCCCACCCCCAATCCCACAGTCAATCCCTACACCATTGTCCACGTCCATGGGTCCTTCATAGATGTTCTTTGACTAATCCCTTCACCTTCTTCCAAACAGTTCCCACTTCCCTCCTCCACTCTTACAGCTGTCAGTCTGTTCCATGGTTCTATGCCCCTGGTTCCATTTTGCTCACTAGTTTATTTTGTTCATTAGATTTCTCTTATGAGTGAGATCATATGGTATTTTTCTTTCATCAACTGGTTTATTTCACTTAGCATAATAGTCTCCAGGTCCAATCATGCTGTCTCAAAAGATAGGAATTCCTTCTTTTTTTCTGCTGCATAGTATTCCATTGTGTAAATGTACCATGGTTTTTAAATCTGTACATAGTTTCTTTTGACCTGGTGTTTTAGGATTCTCAGAGTATAATCCCAGCAGTGGACTCACTGGGTCAAAAGGTAGTTCCATTTTTAATTTTTTGAGGAAACTTCATACTGCTTTCAACAGTAGCTGAATCAGTCTGCATTCCCACCAAACAGTACACCAGGGTTCCCTTTTTCCACATCCTCACCAGCACTTGTGTGTTGATTTTTTAATGATGGGTATTCTGACCAGTGTGAAGTGGTATCTTATTGTGGTTTTAATTTGCATCTCTCTGATGGCTAGTGATGTTGAGAACTTTTTTCATATATTTATGGTCCATCTGTATGTCCTCCTTAGAGAAGTGTCCATTTAGGTAGTTTGCCTCCTTTTTAACTGGATTGTCTTCCTGGTTTTGAGTTGTATGAGCTCTTTATATATTTTGGAGATTAAACCTTTGTCCAATGTACCATTGGTAAATGGTTTCCCTTTTTATTTTGATAATGGTTTCTTTAGCTGTACAGAAGCTTTTTAATTTGTTATAATCCCATTTGCTTATTTTCCCTTTATTTCCTTTGCCCTAGGTCATATATCGGCAAAAATACTGCTACATGAGACATCTGCAATTTTACTGCCTACATTTTCCATTATAATTTTTATGGTATTACAGTTTACACTTAAGTCTTTTATCCATTTTGAGTTTATTCTGGTGTATGGTGTATGTTGGTGATCATTTCAATCCAGTTCTCCCAAAACCATTTATTGAAGAGACTGTCTTTACTCCATTATATGCTCGTGGCCCCTTTGTCAAACATTAATTGATTATAGAGACATGGGTTTGTTTCTGGGCCCTCTATTCCACTCCACTGATCTATGTGTCTGTTCTTATGTCAATACCAGACTGTTCTGATACAGTGGGCTTGTAGTATACTTTGATATCAGATACGTGAATCCCTCCAAGTTGGTTCTTCTTTGTTAAGATTGCTGAGGCCCTTTGGGGTCTTTTTTGGTTCCACGTAAATTTTTGGAATATTTGTTCTAGATCTGTGAAATATGCCATTAGTATTTTAATAGGAATTACATCCAGTCTATAGATCTTTGGATAGTATGCACACTGAAATGATGTTAATTCTTCCAGTCCTTTAACACAGTATATGCTCCTGTTTATTTGTATCTTCCTCAGTTTCTTTCTTCAGTGTCCCATAGTTTTCCGAGTACAGTTCTTCCACCTCTTTGGTTAAATTTATTCCTAGGTACCTTTTTTTGTTGCTATACTAACTGTGATTGTTTTCTTAGTTTCTCTTTCTGATAGTTCATTGGTTGTGTACAAAAATGCCATTGATTTCTGAACATTGACTTTGTATCCCTCTTCTTTGCCAAAATCACTTATTAGGTGGGGTAGTTTTTTGCTGGAGACCATAGGGTTTTCTATGTGCACTATCATGTTGTCTGCAATAGTGACAGTTTTGCTTATTCCTTTCCAACATGGATGCCTTTTATTTCTTTTTATTGTTTGATCACTTTGGCTCAAACTTCCAGTACTGTGTTGAATAAGAATGCTGAGAGCAGAAAGCTTTGTCTTGTTCCTGATCTTAAGGTAAACACTTTCAGTTTTTGCCCATTGAGTATGATGTTGGCAGTAGGTTTTTCATATATGGCTTTTATTATGTTGAGATATTCCCACTTTGCTAAGTGTTTCTATCATAAATGGGTGATGGATTTTTTCCATATCTATTCATATGATTGTCTGATTTTTGTCTTTCATTTTGTGTATGTGATATATCACGTTCATTGATTTGTGAATATTTACCATCTTTGCACCCTGGAAAAGCCCCATTTGATTGTGATATATGATATTTTTAATGTATTGATGGATCCAGTTTGCTAATATTTATTGAGGATTTTAGCATCTATGTTTATCAATGATATTGGTCTGTAATTTTCTTTCTTTGTTGTGTCGTTACCTGGTTTTGGAATTAGAATAATACTGGCTTCATAAAAAGAGTTTGGGAATGTCCCCTTTTCTTGAATTTTGTGGACTAGTTTGAGAAGGATAGGGATTAGTTCTTTAACTCATTGGTAAAATTCATTTGTGAAGCCATCTGGCCCAGGGCTTCTGTGTGCCAGAAGTGTTTTGATTACTGCTTCAATTTTGCTAGCTGTAGTCAGTCTAGTCATGTTTTCTGCTTCTTCCTGATTCAGTTTTAGAAGATTGTATGTTTCTAGAAATTTATCCATTTCTTCCAGGTTGTCCAATTTCTTGTCATATAGTTGCTCATAGTAATTTCTATAGTTCTTTGTATTTCTGTGTTATCAGTTGTTACTTCTTTCTCATTTCTGATTTTATTTGGGTGTTCTCTTTTTTTCTTGATGAGTCTGGATAAAGGTTTGCCAGTTTTGTTTATCTTTTCGAAGAAGCAGCTTCTGGATTCATTGACCCTTTGAATTGTTTCTCTAGTCTCTATGTCATTTGATTCTGCTCTGATCTTGATTATTTCCTTCTGTCTACTCACTCTGGGCTTTGTTTGTTGTTGCTCCTCTAGTTCTTTTAGATGTGGAATTGTTTATTTGAGATTTTTCTCTTTTCTTTGGGTAGGCCTCAAATGCTATGAACTTCCCCCTCAGGACTGTTTTCTCTGTGCCCAGAGGTTTTGGTTGTTGTATGTCCACTTTCATTTGTTTCCAGGTACTTTTCAATTTTTCTCTTGATCACATTGTCAACCCATTCATTATTTAATAACATGCTATTTGGCATCCAAGTATTTTTAGTTTCTTTCTTAAGATTGGTTTCTAGTTTCAAGCCATTGTGATCCAAGGAGATGCTTGATAGGATTTCAGTTTTCTTGCATTTGTTAAGGCTCGTTTTGTGTCCTATCATGTGGTCTATCTTTGAAAACGATTCATGTGCATTTGCAAAGAATGTATATTTTGCCTCTTTGGAGTGAAATATCAATTAAGTCAATTTGTTCTAGTCTCACACAGGTGTGTCCAAACTTTTGGCATCTCTGGGCCACACTGAAAGAAGAAGAGTTGTCTTGGGGCACACATTAAATACATAAACACTAACAAAAACCAATGAGCAAAAAAAAGGTTTTTAATAAATTTATGATTTTGTGTTGGGCTGTATTCACAGCCATCCTGGCCTGCATGTGGGCCACAGGTTGGACAACCCTTACAGAGTGTTGTTTACTGCCGCTACGTTCTTATTGAATATTTTTGTCTGGAAGAGCTATCCATTGTTGACAGTGGGATGTTAAAACCCCTATTATGACTGAATATGACTCTGGTGTTGTCTGAAGCTGGCATAAGCCAAAGTCAGAAGCTCTCTCTGTCTAGCTCTAGGCAGCCTGTTCAAAGCTCCAAACCATCCACAGTCTGCGGCTGTTTTCATTAGGCTTGGCTGCATCCAGGATGGTCTTTGATGCTCTGCACAGCTGGCTTTTTATTAGCACAAGGCCCAGGGCTGGGTCAACTAACAACTGCAGTTACCACTACAACACTGCAGTTACCACTACCACCTGCCTCTATCTGTGGTCCTTCCATTAGTCTTAGCGTAAGCAATAACCTGTGTGTTTCTGAGAGGGTTTTTGGTACAGTTGGGAGGATGGGACCCCTGGATCTCCCTTGGGAAGAGTTGTTCAGACTTCAGGGAAGATGATGGGTCTGTTCCCCTGTCCTTGTACCACTTGTCTTGGTCTGTCCCAGGTTATTTCCAATAGTGAATAGTTGCTGAATAGTTAGCTGTCCATTTCATGGGAGGAGCCAATCTGTGTAAAAGGCTCAGCTGTTTCCTGCTTGGAACTGGTGGCAGCTCTGTGTAAGAGCCTAAGCTCCCCAGAGTTGGACTCTCTTTTTCAGCCTCTCTGCCCTGTGGTTGCTTGGTTTCTGTCCAGAGCCTTTAGATGAGGGTCTGTAAGCTGAGAACAAGTCTGTTGAAATAGGGCTGGCAGGTTTCTGCTTTGTTGAAATTGCATTCTGTAGGGCACTCAGTGAGGGGAGAGTAACCCCTTCACTCTTTGCCAGAAATTTGGGCTCTTGCTTCCTCAGCATGGTTCACTGTTGGTTCAGGATGTATACATTCAACTTTCCCCTTTGCTGAAGTAGGCTCTGCCTCCTCTTGGGGTGGGGCAAAACCAGACCACAGGTGGTGACTAAACTGTCTTTTTCAATCTAAGACCTCAGTAGGAGGCTAAGGTCTCTGTCCTGATCCCAAGTGATATCCTCTAAAATTCTCACATTTTGAGTCCTCATTTTAAGTTTTTCTTTCTCCCCCCTGCAGAAATGCACCCAGTGTGGGGGTCTTGCACCTGGCAGGACTGTTCTGCAGTTTTCCCATCAGAGCTGGTGTCTGCAACCTTGAAGGAGGGAGTTGGGCACACCTTTCCCTTTTCAGAGGATTGTACTCAGTGAGGGGAGTTTGCCTGGCTGCAAAGACTCCCAGGTGCTCAGTTCTTGCCCACCTAATTCCCAGCACACAGCCGTTGCAGGAGACACAGTCTAGAACTTTCTTCTGCACAGCCACCCGTTTCCTTGCAAGCCGAGCCTGGTGGGGCCCAGAAAACCCCTCGTTGTACAATTTCTGATTTCCTTGCCCGGCTGGATTCAGTGGGAAAGGAATCAGTGATCTAGCATGGCTTGGAGTGGCTGAGAAAAGTTCAGAATGGGCCAAAAAACCAATTTTCCCATTCTGCTCGGTTCTTCTCTCAGTCTGAACTTGTGTAGTGAACCCTTTAGCCTTATGCCCGAACCACAGAAGCTCTTCACGTTGAATAGTGAGCTCTGATTTTCACAGGTGTTGTGGAACCTCACTGCACTGCACCACCAGAAACCCAGCAGCCTCCACGTCCCTCTTTATTACTGCAAGTATCCTTATGTCCCCAGTTCACAGGGGAGGGGCTCCACTGCTGTGAGTGCAACCTGGTCTCCCCTGGCAGGACAGCTGTGCGTGATGTCCTTGCCTGGCCACATTTCAGTTTCTTTTGAAAAGTCTCTGTGCTGTACCCGCATCACAGTATTGAGTTAGTATCTGAATCTTTGCACATACAACACCCCCCCCACCCCAGGGAGCAAGGTGTCTCTCAAAATTGCAGCTAGATGAAGCTTAAAGGTGCCTCTGACATACTCAGGTGTGGCAGCCTGGTAGCTTTAGTAGTCTGAGCCTCTATCTGGATCTCTAGAGGTTGGCACCTCAGCTATGGGAGAGCTGCTCACTGTGTGTGTGTAGCCTGGGCTCAGTGGATCCCCCCAGGTTATCCCCAGTTAGGATTAGGGACCCCTGCATGGAACCAAGGTCCCTTGCTGTTAGAGTGAGGGAGTTCCAAAGCTGTGATTTCTGTCTGGTCTCAGCTGCGACAGGAGCCATACACAGGGTACGTCCCCTTCCACTTATAAAACCTCCTTCCCGGGTGGTATAAAACATCTTCTGTACTCCTTGGCTTCAAAACTTCCTGTCTGTGAAGATTCCATTGACTGTTCAGGTTGGTTGTCTGAAGATCAGCTGAAAATCCTGGTCGGAGCCAGGAGCAAGTGGACTCAGCTTCCACCTACTCAGCCGCCATCTTTGATCATCCTATCCTATCCATTTTTAAATGATTAGTGATAATGACTCATATCAATCATGACATGAAAAAGTAGTGTTTTCTTCTTGAGCCATTATCCAGTGTTTGAGGCCAGCTGTCACTGACACAAACATAGCCATAGTGGTATCATTGTAATATTTTCTCAGTTTTAATTTTGGGAAAATCATGCATATTTACTGAATTTATCATCTCCATGATCAGTAGTTATTACCTAAAAGGCTGTCCCTCACTTCCTTTGAAAAGGTGCCTAATAGTGATCTCCTATGTGGTGAAGGGTAGAAAAATTGACATGTATAATCACCCAATCAGCAACTATCCTTATTAAATGGAAACTGGAAACAAATACTTTGAATGTTAACATTTGTAAGCAATGAAATAAAGGAGTCAATTTTTAACTCTGGGACAGTGATAATCAAATGGAGAATCTAAGTTACAGTAAATTACATAGACATGTAATTTAATCCTTAAATTACCACAGTCCAGTGGACTAAATGCAATGTGCCAAAACTTATTTCTTGAACATAGGCATCTTAACAATAGCAACACTTACATTAATTTTAGTGTCTCTAGAACTTTGTGTGGTATCTAACTCACAGTAAGTGCTTAATAAATATGTAATTTATTATATGTAATAAAGTAGTATATACTATACATATATGATATAAATATTGAATATATATATATAGTAAATTATAATAAAGATATAATAAAATTATAGCAAAAGTGGGATTTTGACTTTACTTTTTAGGTCAATAGAAATTCAAATAAACTATGGTGGTCCTAAATCTTTAACAGATTACTAGACTCAGAAAAAGAATAGAATTTAATGGTATTGTTTTACTTTAACTTTTTTTTCATGCTCAAAAAGGGGGAAAATACAATATATTTTTTGATAATGAAAAAGGTGTTCACATAAGTCCAGGTAATAAGAAAATTTTCCATATGGAATAAACATAGATCTAAATGAGAGGAGACATCACTTATTTCTTGACTAGAACAACACTTTAGTATAGAATGTTGAAATTCTTATAGCAGTTAATATTTTTTATTTATGATATATATATATATATATAAAAGATAAATTCATATTGAAATTTGCAAGCATTTTAATGTAATCAGGCCTTGGAAAAATTTTGGAAAATTACAAGAGGCTGTTAAAGAACTAATAACTCCAGATGTGAGTTTTGAACTAAGAAATTTACAGATGTGGCCCAGTATTCACTGAGGGTGCTCCCAGAGGTAGAACTGTGAAAGAAACAACTTTTAATGTCTAATGCAGAAATGATGCTGAGGAAAAGTATCAAATAATTAGCATTTTGTGTATACTTTATATAACTACCTTTGTACAATCCTTAGATGTGGTTATTTTGCTTTTGTGGTTCTTGAGATACACAGTTTCTACCGTTAATTCATGGTGGCAGCAAGGGTAGCAGGTAAGAACATGAACTCTAAAGGCAGGTGACTCCCTGGGTTTGATTTCTAGCTTGATTACATATTTACTTTTGGCAAGTTACTTACTGTCTCTGTATCTCACTTTGTTCATCTATAAACGAAATATGGATTTTTATGAAGATTAAATTATTATTTATACAACACTTAGAAAAATGTCTGGTACATAGTACATGTTATAGAAGTAATTGTTAAGTAAAAAAGTGTGCTTTTTGGAAGTGATAATGTAAAAAGCCAATAGAATATTATTTTACTGTCCTTTATCTCTCTCCATCTTTCTCTCTCTTTGTGTGTGTGTGTGTGTGTGTGCGCGCGCCTGTCTGTGTTTTTCTTGTACTTTCTCTTACTGTACAAAACATAAACCCAATGGTATAGGTTGAAACTTGCAAGACAGGTATGCTGTTAAAGTTAATTTGTTCAAGTTAAGACAAAATTGATCCTTTGCTTTTGATCAAAAAATGAGCTTCAGTTTTGAAATTTTCTCTCCACTGTAAGAGACTCTTCTATTGTTTAGGGCCATTCTGAGGGGGAAAAAAAATCTTCTTGGCAAACTCCCCTTGCCCCACAGAAGCCTTACATTGAATGTTTTTACTGAATTTCAAATTCATTGAGTTTTCACTATCCACTCATTCCAGCAAAAGTTTTTCACTCCTCTCAGCCGTCATCTCTCTCCTGTTGGCGGCTGGCTTCTGGCAGCTCAGTGTCCTGGCTTGAGTGTCTGTGCTGAAGAATTAGAAACCATCGTGTGTTTCTTTCCCAGACAGGTTCCTGGAGACTTTCATTTCACGGACTAGTAAATTTAAAAAATTTACATGTGAGACCAAAACAAATTTCCCTTTTTTTCCCCCCGCCACATAGGGTGTAAGAGTATTAAAAAAAATCCCTGTCACCTATTCTACCAGCGTTTTATAAAATAAAAATTTAAACTGAACAACAACAACAAAAAAAAGGAGGAAGGATTTAATCTGAGACTTTAAAAGCAGTGAGCTTAGCTTAATGAAAATCTTGCTTTTAACTTTATTTTTATTATGTCCCCTCAAAGAGTAAAACTGGATCATGGACTGGCACCCAGACTGAAACAGCGGCATCTCCTCATAGATATTTCATTGTTTGTTTTCAAAGATCCATTGATTATGGAAGAATAGCCAAAGAAACGCTATCAAATCAACATGGCTGTTCGGCCCAACTGATTGAAATGGTGAGAGCCATGACTCAAAATAAAGTTTCTATTGGGCTCTTTCTCACTGCGTCCCTTCCCCTCCTCTGAGGAGAAGCAGCACATTAATTTCCCTGTCAACTCTTGTTGTGCTCCCCGCCGCTGTGATGACACTCTGTGGAGGGTGTCAGGGACTGACCGACATAATAACACTTATTAAAATGAAAGCTGTAGACATTATAACAGAAATGGTAAATGTATGTAATTTTTCCCAGTTTAAGTTGTTGCTGCTCTTGTTGGTATTCAGTATTGACAATAGGCTGGAAAGAGCTCATTGACACCAGCTACCAATTCCAATTGTACATTTACAGCAATCCTTCCCCTCCCTCTCCAAAACATACCAGTTTGATGTGAAACAGTATTTTTTATGCACAACTAAACAAAGTGCGTGATTTGGGATTGTAGGAAGATTTCTTTTCATCTTCTAGAGTTAACGGATGTCACTGATTTTTTTTTTTTTACCTTATACTATAATAAAGAACTTTTTAGAATATTCAATTCTTCTATTCTCTAGCCAAGTCATTAACCTGTGCCTCTGATTTGTACACTCGTGTCATGATAGCTAGAAATAAAAGTTTACAGAATTTAGAGGATTTACCTTCAGATGTTACCTATAAAAGTTTTATAAGATTTATATGGCTTGGGCTGATAGAGAATATAGTAAAAACTACATTTAATGCTGTGGATACAGAAATAAGTCCAGATTTTTTCCCTTAAGCAGCTCATTTTTTTCTAATAGGTAAACTTGATTATGTTACCTTTCAAATTGTTTTTGGATCATTCTTGCCCCTCTTTTCACTTGAAGCTACCATTCTATTTTAACCAGATTTCATCTACTTAAAGTACTGATTAAGGGAAACATTTGCATCTTAACACCTGTGTTTGGACCAGAAGCGAGAGCCCTGGGACACATGAAGAAGGGAGTTGGAATTGAGATCCGTTATAAAGCTGAAACCGTTAAAGAAATTCATTCTCAGTGAAGGGTGGGCTAGGATAGAACAAGGAAATTTCTTTGTCTCAAGCTTAACTCTGGAAAGCAAAGAAAATTCATGAGAATGGACAACCACAGACTACAATGTATGTTGATTTGGGGTTCAACTATACAACGTTAGTGTAGTCTTAGAAATCCCAATCTAAGAATCAGGGTTGATAGTACTTGAGGGGGAAGCTGGCAGAAGCTGATGCAAATTCTCTTTGGAATAACATACTCAGTACATTAAACACAGGCTTCTGGAGATTCTAGTAGAGAAAGTCCAACTGAACTTGAGTTTTCAATTCAAAATTACATGCATAATTGAGAGTCACCAGAACTTGCAAAAAAGAACTAGATCTTTAAGAACTTAAGATATTAGGAATATTATTTATAGCATATATGGTAAGTAAATGCCTTTCAAAATATAGAAAAACTATAAGAAATTAGATAGTTTTCTAAAAAGATAATATTAAAACAACCACATACTTCTAAAAGTAAAAAAAAAAAATCACAAAATCTATATTAATTTCCTAGGGCTGTCATAGCCAAGTACCAAAACCTGAGGGACATAAAATAAGAGAAATATAATATCTCCAAGTTCTGGAGGCTAGAAGTCCAAAGTCAAGGCATTATTAGCAGGGTTAATTTCTTCTGAAGACTGGGAGGAGACTCTATTTCATTGCTCTCCTCAGCTTCTGCCTCTTTGCTGACAGTCTTCAGTGTCCCTTGGCTGTGGTGGCGTCACTGCAGTCTTCACATGACATCACCCCATCCTCAGTGCAGAAGTTAAAATGGTTAGAAACAATTTAATAAAGACTTTGTGAACTGAAATATAAATGGGGGTGATTTTTGTTTTAGATTTAATAGACTGACCAAATTGTAGAAAATAGGAAAGAGAGGTTAAAGCACATGGAAAATAGAAGGAGAAGTCAAAAAGTGTGTTTAACGAGAGTCCTGTAAGTAGAGTGTAGAGTAGTAAGGGAAACGATCTTTTAAGGCATAAATGAATTACCAAGTTTGTTTACAATTACCAAGAATCTTTGAAAGAGATGAATCCATCCATTCTAGAAATATAGCAAAATGAACAAGAAAGATAAAGAAATCCATAACTAGACAAGTAGTAGTGAAATATCAGAAAACCATAGACAAAGAGAAAAAGCTTTAACAGCAGACAGAAAGAGAAAAAAATACTATTTCAGAACAGCAACGTAAACATGGCTGACTTCCTTGGTAACCAAATGACTTCAAATGCCGAGAAGAAATAAAAGGGTATAACGAGACATCTTCATGTGAAAGTAAAAGACTTTATCATTAACAGACCCTTACAAACAAACTTTAAAGGATGTGTGTTAGGAGAAAGGAAAACAGAGATCTCGGAATGAATGATCTGGTTGTCAGAAGATACGAAGAACATAAATATTAGAAAACATGAGGGCATATTAAATATCATAAAATGATAATATAAATAGGTTATACTGAGAAATAAAGAAGTGGTAGCAAAGTTCTGTACAAAAATAACATTTTAAATGGAAGATAACTGATGGGATTTAAAGCAACTTAAGTTTTGTTTTGATCAAAAGGAGGGCTGTTGTATTGTTTCAGTGTGGTCTTTATTAAACATTCATTTTAAAATTATAAGTTTTATCAGTATATGACTGGAAATAAAATAATGTTCAATTTGTTGGAGAAGCAAAGTGAAATATGAAAAATCACTTCAGTGTATTACAAAAATGTTAATAAAGGGAGGAAAAAAGAAATGAAAGAATATCACAAAATGATCTAATAGAATTAAATTCAAATATATCATTAAACAATAAAATAAAGGGACTAAACTTTTTGATTGAAGAGGAAAAATTATAACGTTAGATAAAAAAATCTCAGTCCAGCTAATATGGTCTTGATTTGATGTAAGTTACAGGTTGAAATCAAATTAAGAAGTTACAGGTTGAAATGAAAAGACTGCAGTGAGCTCTGGCCTGGTGGCTCAGTTGGCTGGAGCATCATTCCATACACCAAAAGGGTTGAGGTTTCGATTTCCGGTCAGGGCACATAACTAGCTTGAGGGTTTGATCCTTGGTCTGGGTGCATACAGGTAGGCAATCAATTGGTGTTTTTCTCTCTCACATCAATGTCTGTCTGTCTGTCTGTCTCTCTTTCTCTCTTCCTCCCTCTCTCAAAATCAATTAAAACAAAACAAAACAAAAAGACTGCAATGAATATTACACAAAAGGTAAATATATATTTATGTCAGGTTTACATCAAACTAAATAGAATTTCATTGTTGGTAACTTTTTATGGATGAATAGAATCAGTATGTAAACATAAAAAGAAAAACATGATTCTAAACTTGTATGCCACTACTAGTATTATACAGCAGAAATTGATAAAACTACACGGAGAATTGACAAAGTCACTGCAATGATGTGAAGTTTACTACATACCTCCAGTTTAACTTTTGTCTGATTTGACTACTGTTTGCTAAAGAAAAACAAAGTTTAATCCAGCAGTAAGCAGGTTTGGTATATAGGTATCTTGTACCTGGCAGTTACAACATTTACCTTGTTCTTCATTTAAAAATTTGGCATATATTTGTTTTAAAAAAGTTCAACTTCTATGGCTAAAAGTCTTTTTTAAAATAGGTTTTATCAAGTCCAAAATGCTACCAAAAAGATGACTGGTCTTGGGGTATGAAGTTCAAACTACCAGCAGCATGGCTAAATGGAAAAAATGTGTCTGTCCTTTGAGAGTTTGCAATGTTTTTGTACATCAAGTAGGGAGATGGGGAAAGGAAAATGTAAGTATCTTGAAAGAATTTACACTAGCTTTAGGCCAAGGGGTGGGAGAAGGGGAGCGAGCTCTGGGGTGGCTGCACAGTGTGAAAAAGTCAGTGCCCTTTCCTGTGCACTGACTGTGGGCAGCAGTCTGGAGGTTTTTGGTGCCTGGTTAAACTAATATGGAAAAAGCCACCTGGAAATTAATCTGAAATTCCAATAGACACAGACTAATGTGAGAAGTCTTGTTAGCCAGCAGCCATTAGCAGACTAACAGCTCTGTCTCTCTCACTCTCTGGTTGCTATAATTTAATTTAGAATTTAATTTAAAACATCTCAGAATTTTCTCCTTGTAACATTATACTGCAAGAACAGGTTTTACTAAATTTCTAAAACTGTTTCTTATTTCCCACTTTGACCAAGACTAGTTAAATTTAAAGTGAATTATTAAAAACTATAATCAGATTTTAAAAGCACACTTTTAAAGAACTCATGAACAAAAGAAACTAAAAACGGAAATCAGAAAGTATTTTAAACTGAATGATAAACAAGGCCTTTGCATATGTTGTTCCGAATTCAGACCATCCTCCCCTAACCCCTTTCACCTAGTTACCTGCTGTACATTCTTCGGGTCTCATCTTCAGCAGTGCCTTTTCCAGGCCTAAGATGGGTTTCTGTTTTATTGGTTTTACTTCTTTGCACTAACCTCACTTTATGATAATATGTCTAAGTGTGAGTATTTAATTAACATGTTTCATTCCCAAGAGATAAGTTTCACAGAATGGTTCGAATTTTCCCCCAACTATTGCACAGCCCCAGCACCAAGCTCACATACAATAAATGTTGGGTAAAAAGGTAGGGGTTTGTTCTTTTACAGCATTTTCAGTTTATATATGTGTTTTTTTGTAGTCAAGTCAAATACTACTTCACCTCTTTTGACCTCACCTCGCTGAAGTATAATAAGGGATTGGACTAGATTGACCTATCTATTCAATTGTGAAATGACATTTTCATCTGTTCTTGGTTTAAATGGATGAACTTGTCAGAAAAAGGATGTCATGGTTTTCAGGTTTCTTTCCATTTTCTTAATTGTAAAGTCACAATGAAATGGAATTGTACAGGGTGGAGCAAAAGTAGGCTTACAGTTGTGAGTATGTAACTGAGTTTACTCTTGTATCACTATTTACTAGAACAGCTGTACACCTATTTTACACCCTTTTATTGAGTGCCACTGGAACTTGCTTAATTCCTGTGCTATATATTGTAAGTTTTTATGAACTAGAAATTTTTAGTATTGTTTTGCTCCACCGACAAATAATCCTATTCGAGTAATGGATCTGTACAAATCCATCATTATATTCTTCACTCCTGAAAAAACCTACAGAGCTCAAAACCTTGGTTGAATCTATGCTTGAAGGACATTGAGAGATTGCAAAGATTGTGGAAATCTATCTCCAAAAGTCTGAAATATCTGCCTATCAATTGTAACAAGACCTTCTTAAAGGGTGTTATCAGAAACATCTGAGTTATAAAACTGTGTACCATATATGATTAAACAATCATTCAATTTAGAGAAAAAACTCATTTGTTCAATATTATTTCCTGAACCATTAAGTTTGCCTTCTCTAAGCAAAAGCTCACAGGAAATACGTTAAACTGTTGCAAGGGAAAAGTCTCTTCCTGTTGATTTTGTGAATGCCAAATCATTTTTCCATTGTATGGAAATTCACTGCAAATTCATGTTTTATAGTTAAAGCGTGACTAAATCTCTTCAGAAGTATTTGCTTGAGGAGCCACAAATGCTCGCCGTAAACATCTAATCAAAATTCATGATACTGGCAATGGTTCAGTGATGGCAACTTCACCATGGGACTAGCCACTCAGTTTATTATTTACTGAATTACGTTGTGGTCTAAAACCAGTTTGTGATTCTGACTCTGTGATTCTGACTCTAATGGTTTAAGATGTGAATGTGTGTGTTTTTTAGTCCCAAATGGGACTGAAAATCAGCAATTTCCACAAGATATGATGTTTTCATACTTTGATTAAAACAAGATGATGGAGGCTTTGTAACCCAGTTGATCTTAGTATTTCTAGAAGGAAGAGTATGTGTACACATTTAAGCAGCCATCTGCTCCTAGCTTTAAGATTTCATGAACCAGATGCCATAGTACAAATAAGTTTCTCTGTGTCCTAATGGAATATAAAGGAAAGAATGTTTTCAGTGTGGACATTTCTGAATGGAATATGTTATTTAATAATTGTTGCATTGCTTTTCCAAACATAAGAAGAAAAAGAAGGTGCATGCATGTGGTGCATAATGATCCATTTCTTTTTTGGTCAGAAAATGAGATTTTTATTACCTTCTATGGGTCTTCATGAATACATCTATTTCCTGTGTGGTCTTCCACAGCCATCTAATTTTTTAAGTGGGAAAGTTGGGTAGAGATTAGATTGGAGCTTAGAAAAACAAATTGATAATACATTGGCAGAGATTTAAAAAAAATAAAATATTGATCCATTTCCTACCTGACATCACTGTCACGATATTTCACCTTAATGAAGCAATGCTAGTAAAGAATGCCAGACAAGGTGACACTTTTTCAGGTCTCAGGTGCCCTGACCAATGCTAATGCAGAATAAAATGCATACACCCACTTGTAAAACTGGCATAATTGGCCTCAATGCAATGACAATGTGAAAGCTTATTTTGGCGTACACAGGTACCCAGCTTTATTAAGTTAGATAGCATACTTCTTGAGAAAACTAACATTTGTTTTATAGACACTGAGACATAAAGGAAAACATGGTGGTATGATTTTAAAAGGTTACCATCTATCAACAGACATAAAATTTACACACACTGAGTTTGGCCTTTTCATTATTTTGCATTAATAGAATCATCAAGATTTGCAACTTCGGTTTTTTACTTGGCTGCTCGGGTTTTATGTTGATAAATGTTAATTTTGCTACTTGTGACTCATCCTTATTCTTTTTATTAATTTCAATTTTGAGAAAGAGTAATTAGAAAGAGCATATACAGGTCAGTGATTAAATCTATAAAATTTGCATTTGAGAAAATGATGCAGTCATGCTTTAGTGTTTCATGAACACTCCGTAATTTCTGATAAAGTATCATTTTCAACGTTATTTGTAAATGATTTGACATAAGCCTATAATCACAAGATTCTGGTAAGTCATTTGAAAATCCTTTTTCACTGTAAACTTCCATTAATTTGAATTAATTAGGTTGGAGTCAGTGAAATATCTGTATGTTAAGTCTTAGCTCTTTAAAAAATATTTGCATTTAGGTGAATGGTTTCTATATTAATTACACACAGAAATAATCTACAGCTGTATTATCCAAAGCTGCCAAAGATGAGGGAGCTAACATAGCAGCTGTTGGAAAATGGATAAGGTGGAAAAAAAGGTGTAATATCTTTTTTATATTTGAATTCTGAACACAGGTATTTTTCCCAACTAACTTAAAAGATACATAAGTTCAACAAAAATGTTGACCATTTTTCTTCTTTCTTTTTTTCCTCCCCATTAATACTAAAACCAGTGAATTTCCAAGAGCTACACACCATGACAGCTTTTTGTGTTAGCAGATGCCAGTGAAGCTGTGAGTATGTTTAGGTAAAAATCTAGCTACGGTTTAAGAGCTTTAGTAAACTATTTGGATTAGTGGAGAGATCTACATACAATGTCATAGCACATCATAATTAATAAACAGCTTCTCATTTCTATAAGCCAATAATTCCAGAAAAGTGTGCATGTGGATTCATGCGTGTGTATGTGTGAGGGAGAGAGAAAGAGATAAAGGAAGAGAAGGAAGAAGAGAGGAAGAGGGGAAGGAGAAGGGGAGGAGGGAGGGAGGGGGGTGGGTAAGTAGGTGAAGTTTGAACAGTGCAGGGTAAATTAAGAAAAGCTAGAGATGGGGCAGACTTACAGGTAGTCCCCCAGCCCCTGCTTCTCTCTGGACCTTCTCTGCTGGCAGAGCCTCCTTCCCCCTGTAAAGCCTGAATGTGCTTCTACTCCTATATTTGCTTTCCCAGCTTCCCCTGTAGCAAGGGCATTGCAATATAAACTTTTTTTTTTTGGCCAATGGAACCTAAGGAAAGTCTTTTGTGAGGCTTCAGGAAAGTCAATTTTCCATAAATAAAAAGAGATGAAGAGTCTCTTTTCAGCACTGGATGTGGTGGTGTGTACACCGTGCAGTCACCACAGAGACAGAACTGACACAGGATGGTGACAGAGGAGGCCAATGGGTAGCACGCACTTCAGTACTTGCTTGGGACAAAATACTATTTCCTTGACCCAGAACTAAATCTGGAACAACACTGACTCTTGGAATTTTTGTGTGCAAAATATTGTGTAAGCAATTTTAAGGTGACTATTTTGCTTATTACATCAAAATCATCTTAACTGGCACAAGTATCATTGTTACCTCATTAAATATAATGCATGTATGTTTATATGTACATATATGAGCATATGTGTGTATATTTTTCTCCATTATTATATGACTGACTTTTCCAAACATTTAGGCAAATAGGAATGAAAAGAGGGCTACTTAACTACTATTTTTCAACTGATAATATGTTGTAAAATGATGAAATTATTAGAATAGGGTAGAGGTATGCTTAAGTATGGAATTTTCCTGCTTTATCACATATGTCCAGGACCTCCTGAAACTGTGTTCTGTAGTTATGTAGCCATATTTTTAAGAAAACACAGCTAACATTGGGTTCTCATTTCTGTGCTATGATTGCAAACTAAAGTTTATTGGGTTATTCAGTGATTTTTGAGCAGTATGTCCATGTTTTTAAATAGCATAGGGTACTCTTGACTCATGTGCTCCAATGGGCTCCTTAGGCTCTGTTAGCAGAGTTTCGTAACTGCATATGGAACAGTCTTACATGATGTACCATACCTATGAATAAATGCCACTTATAATTGTTTTAAAATACAAAGTTGTTTCTGTAGTATACTTATATGAATGAAATCATACTACTTCTCTAGAGTGGGAAATAAATATAAAATTGTAATAAAATACAAAATAACTTTAATATTCTTGTCAAACATAGTTGCGTGTATATTTAAATAAAATGTAAAATTTTGAACTATTTAAGCCTAAAATTCCATTTACTGTTTTGTATATTAACACTGTTTTTGGGTGCTTTCCTTGACCTATCCCACTCAGTTTATGAGTATATACTGCAAGACGGTTGACACTGTGACTCTCTCTGAACTGATAAATCTTACCAACAATTAAAAGCACACGTTTTGCTTGTGGTGACTGAGTAATTTATCTTCATGTATAATGGATGGCACAATCATTCATATAAATATAAAATATGTAAACATAATAGAATTGTACTGAACTTAAACTTATTTGACATTTATTTATAGAAGAACATTTGGCAGATATAGAGATCACTTATATCATTTATCCAATTGCATTGCATTTTAAGAGACTATTGTAATTTATATTCCAAGCTTTTATTTGCCTGTGATCTGTTACAGATGGCCTCTAGCCATCCTTATCAAGAGATAAGCATTCTCAGCTCTTGTAAATTTTGTTGAAAGAATATCAATCAATCTGTTTTGCCTCTTTATATAGACTATAATTCCAGATGGAAGCCTGCTGTTTATAAATCTGAATTCCTGCCAAAATGGAGATGTTGAAATTCATTTGGATACTGTGTGCAGTGAATCTTATATACGTGTGTATATGTGTGTATTTATTTATTTATATGTGTATGTATATGTATATATATTTATTTTCTCTACTATTTAAATTGTAACTTACATAAAACCATTGTTCAACATGTAGTTTAGATTGGAAATCTGATGAGGTTAAAGCAATAAGGAAAAAGGTATAAAAGTGCATCTACAATGCCAAATGTCAGTATGAATTTTCTGGATTCAAATATTTAATCATATATGAAGAATGAAAGTATTTTAAACTTGGGTTAAAGGATTTTAGCCTTAATCTTTTCAGATTAATTTATTCCCAAGGTAGAGTAACATTAATTTAAAATATACTGAATAGTGTATGATCTCAAAATGTTTATTAGATATAGGTGAAAAATTTAAATGTACATCTTGGTAATCATTAACTTTATTGGTAATAGAAATTGTTTGATTTTGCTCATGATTACACAGGGATAGGCAAAAGTAGGTTTATAGTTTTAATCCAGATAACATAATAATAAATAATAATACAAGAATAAACTGTATACCCATAACTATAAACCAATTTTGTCATCCCTTGTATTTCCTATTCTAGAATAGTGCCTAGTATATAGTAAATACTCAGTAAATGTTTGGTGAATGAATTAACTTTGAAAGTCAAATTGTCATTACTCAAGGTTTGGGGAGGTCTTGGATAGGAGTTAACATATTGGGAATATAACTCATTTCCCCTTTAGTCTCTCAGTCTGTGCAAACAAACAAAGCACCAGTAGTAGAACATTAAAGATCATTTACTTTAGAATCAGAAATCTGTACTGTTATGAGAAAGAATATCCTCTGTGAACAAACAGTACCCAAATATATGTTTGCAAATATACAAAATTACTACAATTCTAATAATGACTAACTCTGGCATTATTTCTTAGACAACTCTAGGGCAGAATTCATCCTTCCAATCAATTGACACAATTCTTTTTTTTAAGGTTTTATTAATTTATTTTTAGAGAGAGGGGAAGGGAGGGAAAAAGAGGGAGAGAAACATCAGTGTGTGGTTGCCTCTCATGTGGCCTCCACTGGGGACCTGGCCCACAACCCTGGCACGGGCCATGACTGGGAATTGAACTGGTGACCCTTTGGTTCACAGCCTGTGCTCAATCCACTGAGCTACACTAGCCAGGGCTCTTTTTAATTATTTTTTTATTTGAAGCTCAGCATTTATTCAATAATTATTTTAAATCATTATGTTATGCTTAATGGATGACAAAAAGGTAAATAACTGGCTATTCTCAAGAAGTTGATAATTAAAATGGAGATATGTACAAAAGTAGGTACAATACTGTGTCATATGCTACTAATGAATTGCAAATTCTATGTGCACTCTTAGAGTAGCATCAATCTGAAACACTGATAGCAGCAATTACTGGTGAGGATATAAAGCAGAAACTCTCATTGATTGTGGGAAGGCAAAATGGTACAACCATTTTGGAAGACAGTTCAGAAGTTTCTCCTTTTTCTTTTATTTTTTATTGTATTTTTTCTATTACCATTTATCCCCTTTATATCCCTCTCCCCTCTGCAGTCATCACACTGTTGTTCACATCCATGAGTCCTTTTACCTTTTTGCTCAATCTGTTTATGCCCTAACTTCCCCCAGAGCTGTCGGACTGCTCTCTGTCTATGAGTCTATTTCTATTTTGCTTGTTAGTTCAGTTTGTTTGTTAGATTGCATGTATAGGTGAAATCATATGCTGTTTGTCTTTCTCTGATTGGCTTATTTCACTCAGCATAATGTTCTCCAGGCTCATCCATGTTGTCACAAAGGGAGAAATTGAAGCCCAAGTGTCCATCAGTAGATGAGTCAAAAGAAATTTCTTACAAAATGAAATGTACTATGACCATAGGACCCAGCAATTGTGCACTTTAGCATTCACCCAAGTGAGTTGACAATTTATATCTAGACAAAAATGTGCATACTGGTGTTTACAGAAGCTTATTTATAATTGCCAAAACTTGGAAGCAACCAAGCTGTCCTTCAGTAGGGGACTGGTAAATAAAGTTGTCCACCTCTGCGTAAATGTCCCATTCTTCTCTCTGTTTGCTTCACTGTACTGAACAGCATGTTCTACTTTGTCACTCTCCAACATTAAGAAAAATCACCAATGGCCAACTGAGTAAAATCTAAACTCCTTATTTGAACACTATCATTTTGATGGGGCAGACCTGAGCCAGGGCAGTTGCAGTGAAATATATGTGTGTGTGTGTGTGTGTGTGTGTGCATGTTTTAAAATATATATATATATATATATATCATAACATAAGCATGTTTTTATATATATATATGGGGTACTGACAATATTCTTTTCTCTCTGAATATATATATATATATATATATATATTCTTGAAGGATTGCCATTTTTATAATTATAAAATGTGATTCTTTGCTTCTAGCAATAACTTTTATTTTTAAATCTATCTGGTCTGATATTGCTTAGCCTCTTCACCTCCCTTTTGCTTTCTGCTTACGTGGCATGTCTTTCAGCCTTCAACATTTGTCTGGATATAAACTATGTGTCTTGTACATATTTTTGGATATTTTAAAATCCATTCTGCAATGTCTTTTAATTGTTGTATTTAATCTATTTAATTTATGGCATTGCTGATAAGGGAGTGCTTATTTCTACTAATTTTCCATCTGTTTCCTATGTCACCTCTGTTGTTTCTCAGTTCCTTCTTCACTGTGTTTGTGTTCAATGGTTATTCTCTTGTGTGCCATTTTAGTTTTTTGTTGTTGTTTCTTTTACGATATATTTTGAGTTTGCTTGCTGTGAAGATTTCTATCAATTTCTTAACATATTATGGTCTAGTTAGGATTTTTACCAATATCATTTCAATAATATACAAAACCTTTGCTCCTGAAGAGTCTTACTCTTTACCCCCTATAATGTAATTGCCACAAGTCACATCTGTATACATTATGTGTCTATCAGCACATATTTCTAATTATTGCTTTATACAATTCTATTTAAGTTAGGAAAAAATTTTACATGAAATACATTGTTCTGTGTTTACATCTGTTTTTATCTTTATTTGTGTAGTTACCTTTATTAGAGTTTTTTATTTCTTTATTTGGATTAATGTTATTGTCTAGCATCCTCTCATTTCAGATTGAAGACCATTCTTTAGTATTTCCTTTAGGTTAGATATACCAGGAATAAAATCTTTGAATTTTGTTTTTTCTGGGATTATTTTAATTTATCCTTTGCAGGATAGCTTTGTGGCATATAGAATTCTGATTGACAGGGTTTTTTTTTTTTTTTTTCCTTTAGCACTTAGAATATATGGTTTCTGGCCTCCCTGCTTTCAGGCCTCCCTGGTTTCTGACTAGAAATCAACTGTTGATCACACTGCGGAACTCTGTATAAGATCAGTTGCTTCTTGCTTTCAATATTTCCTTTGCCTTTAACTGCCCAAAGTTTGATGAGGGTCTGGGTGTCTGTCTGCCTGGACTGCCATAACAAAATGTTACACTCTGGTGGCTTAAACACCAAAAATTACTTTTTCTCAGTTCTGAAGGCTGGAAGTCCAATGTCAAGGAACCAGCGTAGTCAATTTCTGCTGAGGACCATGTTCCTGGCTTGTGGATGAGGGCCTAGTCACTGTGTCCTCACATGGTGGGGAACAAAGAGCACCAGCTCTGATACCCCTTCTCGTACATGAATTAGGGAGCTAATTCATCATGAAGTTCCCACCCTCATGACCTCCTCTCATGCTGATTACCTTTCAAAGGCTTCATTGCTAAATACCATCATGTTGGAGTACTTAGAAATACCCAATGGGGTACTGACAATATTCCTTTCTCTCTGGTGGCTACCAGGCTGCACTAACAGTGTGGACTGTTATTTTTCAAGGTGACTACAGAGCAGCACAGTACAAGATGGAACTAGTGCAAGTTAACACACCATAAATTTTCCTGTTCTTTCCAAGAGTCAGCTCTTTTTCTTGAATAAAAGCTTGCTGGGTTATTGTGAGCCTTTGATGAGTTCCCAGTATTTTGGAAGAGTTGATTTTGACACTTTTTTGCCAATCTTTTTCATTGCTGTTAGGAAGAGCATATTTTCAGAGGTCCTTCCTCTGCCACTTCAGTTGACATCACTTCCATAGACTGAATTTGAATAGTACAGCTTAAGCTTCCTGCCAAAATTTGTGGGCGTTAGGCTGGCACTTTAATTCAGGATCACTCCAACGGAGCAAGCCAACTGGTAGGACACTACTCACTGAATAATGCAAGGCAGTTTGCCAACCATCATCCCCTCTTCAGATTGTTAGATGGTGTTGGACTATTTAGCTGCTCTGATTCCCTCTAGGAGGTTATGCATTTCCTAAGGAATTTTTAAACTTTAATTGAAATCGTTAATAAAAAAGCATGGACTGACATCATTTGGAGGTCCCCAAATGAGGGAATAGTTAACAGTTATTATAATTGAAGTCAAAATAAATATTATCATCTGCATCAATGAAAACATATCACTCATGTTGAAACGATGTTCTTCCCTAGTAAAAGCACATTTAGACAGTTCATGGCACTGCCAAAATTGGATTTTGATACATTCGTAACATCTGTGAGTGTGGCAGAGATTTGCCATTCAATAATTTATATAATACTCTGAAGACAGATCAAGATATTTGGAGCCCCAGAGCAGGGTAGTAATTTGGGGCCACTTAAACAGATATTCTTTAAATGTTTCTCAGGATTTTTTCGGTGGATACAGGAAAGATTGATTTCCTATTTATAAACTGTTTACTCTTGTATTTTCATGTCAAAAGATTTTAAAATAACAATATTTTAGTTGATTTAGAAGATGAAAATTTCTTATATTAATCAGCACTTAAGCCTGAATGATTCAAAATTATATTTGTTAATAGATTAATATTAATATATTGCTATATAATACCATTTGGTATTATAATGTTACTGTTATAACATAGTAGAGATATATTTTGATAATTTAAGCATTTAACTGAACCTCATTTAGGTTGTCAAAATATAGTTTGTAATAATTTGCAAAATATACACTATACATGTATACTTTGTATATATGTGTGTATATACATGTACACATGTATGTAAAATCCTAGGTTAGAAATTATTGAAGTTTTAACATCAATATTTGTTTTTTCTTAAGGAGTACCCTATCCAGACTGGCAGAGAAAATATATGTACTTGAAATAACATAGGAACAATAATAACATACTGTATTAATCATAGAAATGACAGATAATATTAAGGTTGCATATTCTTACATTCATCAATAGACTGAGGCCTTTGGTTCTGGAAGGAGGGTCAGGGATGAGGATAGCATGGGCATGGATAAGTAATAACTCAAGTATCTTTTATGTTATAAAATGCTATAAGGCTCTATTCTTTTTAAATTCCTACCTAAGTCATAATTGCCCAGTGCCTGACAGAGAAAACATATATGGTTTTGACATATAATATGTTTATGATACTTAATTCTCTATCTGGCTTTGACATTTCTCCTTAAGGCTTACCCACACCTGGAATAACAACTTGTTCTGAGGTTTTAAACTAGACAAATAGGATGTGACACGAGCTGGAAACGTGGAAAGAACAATATCCATTTTAGCTGCTGTACAGAGGGCAGGTTTTATCATTGATGCTCATCAACAGATTGTGGGCTGCCTCCTTAGGCTATAGATGAACAGTCTTAGAAATTTTCTTTTTAATTATTATTTAATTTATAGACTAAAAATTTCTCATCAAGTTTATAATCAACAAAAGTTTACTTTACTTTGATATTTGCCTAATGAGATTATTTTCTTGTTCCTGGATAGAGTACTCAAAAATAGCTTGAAATATTAGTGAGCTCAAAACCCAACTTCCTTTATTCAACCATATGTGCACGAAGTTGTAGACAAAATGATGGCCTCCAAAAGATGTCCTCATGCAAATGTCCAGAACCCGTGAATTTGTTACCTCACAGGGCAAAATGGCCTTTGAAAGTGGTTAGCTTAGTATCTTGAGCTAGATTATCCTGGAATTTCTCGGTGGGCCCCTCATAATCTCAACTGTTCTTACTTTAAAGCTTTAACAGATCATTGTAATATATCAATTATTCCAAATATGGAATAATTGATATATTATAAATTATCATAAAATAATAAATCTGATATAATAATACCAGATTATTATAAATTTATAAGCTTTAGTTGACATTATTGCACTTATAGACATTACTATCAAGTTCAAGTAACTCACCTCTGATAAAGGGACTTTGGGAAAATGGAGCTAGACAAATTTTTGTGCAATCTACTCTCCATAAAAGACAAATATCTTTCAATTCCCTCTTGTTTACCATGACAGAGTCTATTTATTTGCAATCCAGGTACAAGATTTATCTTCTGAACTGTAATACCCTGTTGAAATGGAAATTACAAGGTGACTATTTTTATGTTGTGTCCTCTTTATTGTTTTATCAATGCCTTTCTATCAAACACTTTAACTCCAATTTGTAAATTAGTCAGAGCCTACTAGTTCAAGATAAACTGTGATGTGGTTGTAGTCTGGAAAGAGCAGTGCACAAAACTGTTAGCCTTCTATCCCGTGATGCGCTGGAAATTTGACACTTATATTAAGGTTAATGAATTCTTAAATACGACAATTTTTTATAACATAGTAACTGTTCAGTGAGTAAGCTGGAGGTTTCCATACAAGTTTCTCTGGTTCTGTATTTGATTTTTAAAGAATCTGTGAAATGTTTCCAACTCTTAGGAAAACATATTTGGCCCTGGCTGGTGTGGCTCAGTGGATTGAGCACTGGCCTGTGAACCAAAGGGTCACTGGGTCCATTCCCAGTTGGGGCACATGCCTGGGTCGCAGGCCAGGTCCCTAGTTGGTGTTGTGTGAGAGGCAAGCAATTGATGTATCTCTAGCACATCAATGTTTTTCTCCTTCTCTGTCTCCCTCCCTTTCCCTCTCTCTAAAAATAAATAAATAAAATCTTTTCTTTTTTACAAAAAGAAAGACATTTTATAAATTTTCACTGTTTGCCTTTTTTCTCAGGTTGTGCAGTAGTGCAACTTAAAGATTTAAAACATTGAAAAAATTACATTGTTATGGTATTTGTCTTTCACTGCCTTATTTCACTTAGCATAATGCTTTACCATATGGTCTCACCTTTAATGGGAACCTAAACAACAAAACAAACAAACAAGCAAAATATAACCAAAGACACTGAAACAGAGAACAAGCTGACAGTGACCAAAGGGGAGATGGGAAGGAATTTCAGGGGAAAAGGGGAAAGGTTTTACAGGAACAAGTCTAAAAGACACATGGACAAAAAGTAGGGGAGAGAGGAAATGGGAGGGAGGTGGGGAGGGCTGGGGTGGTGGGCTGGGATGGGAGTAAAAGAAAACTGTACTTGAACAATTAAAATAAAAATAAAGAAAAATTAAATCTACATATCTTGCCAAGAAAAAAATTACTATGTAATTAACAAGAAATGGACAAAATTGATGTCCAGAGTTTCTACAACTTTACATACACAACATGCAACTGTATGAACTGAACTGTATCCCTCTAAATTTATATGTGAATTTCTAAACCCAGGATCTCAGAATGTGACCTTACTCAGACAATGAAGTTACACAAATAATGAAGTTAAAATCAGGTATCATTAGTGTGGGCCCTAATCCAATATGACTGGGATACTTGTCAAGAGTAAATGTGGACACAGACATACTGAAAGGCAGAATGTCATGTGGAGATTCATAAGAAGTACATATTCATCTATACACTGAGGATAGGGGCCTACAGCAGATCCTTCCCTCACAGTCCCCAGAAAGGACCACCCCACTAGCACCTTGATCTTGGATTTCTAGACTCCAGAACTGTGAGACAATAAATTTCTGTTGTTTAAGCAAAAAAAAAAAAAAAAAAATTACATTGTTAGTCACAATGGATTAAAATAAATGTATTACATGCTTTTCTAAGTGTAGATACTTATCAATTAAAATATATATAAATGTTTATTACTGAATCAATGCCTGCTTCTTGAAAAGTAAAGCCAAAGAAAGAAAAGCTATTATCTAGAGACATCTATTGCCAAAAATTACCTGTTGAGTATTTGATGCTTCCTTAAAATCATTTCTTAATATGTGTAGTTCACTTTTCCTAGATCCCTTAACTCTAGTGTACACTAGTATTAAATGACCAGATAATTATTCATTTTGAAAGCTTTAGATAACAGCTCTGTGTTATAGTCTATATTTTATTGTCCCAGTCTATACTGTGCCTTGAGAAAGTGGAACAGTACTTGAAAATGCAAACACTGCGACCTATCCGAAAGCATGCCAGACCTGCTGGGCTTCCTCTAATGCCATGTGAAGTGTATAGAATGAGAAGCTAGCCTAACCTTTTCCAATGGCGGCAGCAGCAGCCCAGAAGACTAAAGGCTTTCCTACTTACTTCCTGTGCACTTAAACTTCCACACACTGGAATGTGTGGTGCTTTGATTGTGATACTTATTTCTAAGTTCTTGATGTCCTGAACAGTGGTGTTAAACATCTTCCATGTGCAGTCTGTGACTTACATACAGATCTCTCTCCCAGTTGAAATATATAGTCATGCACCACATAATGACACTTTGTATCACACATATTGATGGTCCCATAAGATTATAATGGAGCTGAAAAATTCCTATCACTGAGCGACATCATAGCCTTTGTAATTCTGTAAGGCAGTTCATTACTTACGTTTGCGGTGGCACTATGCTGCCAGTTGCATAAAAGTATAGCACATACAATTATATACATTACATAATAGTTGATAATGGTAATAAACTACTACATTGCTAGTTATGTATTTACTATATGTACTTTCTGTTGTTATTTTAAAGTATGCACTTTATACTTACAAAAAAAGTTTGTTGTAAAACTGTATGCTCCTATGTAGGCAGCAGCCTCATACATCTTGTGTTTACTGCGCCTTGATTGCATCATTTTCTCTTGTGCTTATTTTAATCCTGTGTTGTTTTGTACATTGCCACACTGTGCTAGGAGCAATGGACTATACCATATAGCTTAGACGTGTAGTAGGCTGTACTGTATACACTAGGTGTTAGTAGCCTATGCCATCTGGGTTTGCGTTAGTGCACTCTATGATGTTCGCATAGTGACAGAATTGCCTATTGATGCATTTCCCAGCACGTACTGCAGTCATCAAGTGGTGCATGCTGTACACTTGCCTTTAGTCAATGTGGGCGAAAGCGGGAGCATACCTGCCACTTGTGGGCATGGGTAATGCCCTTCAGGAGACAATAGGAAGGTTTCTCCAGATAGAAGAGGTTCAGCAGTTTTGAAGATGATTAAAGATATATTATCTTTTGAATCGCCTACTTACAAGACATTTACAATGAAATTCCTTAGAAAAATCATCTTTGGAAGTAAATGCCTTTTAAATTAAGTATATCAGACACCAGGTAATTCAGGACATACCTGAATTACCAATTAGATAATACTTCAGTTTGCATATAGAATCTAAAAACTCTCATTCAAAGATCCTTTGTCTTAGTATCCAAATGTACTTAGTTTCCATATACATATATGGAACTAAGTTTCCATATATATATGTGTGTGTGTGTGTGTAGATATATACACATACATACATATATAACAAATTACCTCAAAATTTCTTAAGCAAACTATTAAACATAATTCTAGCTAACAAATACTTTTTGTTTCCCTGTGTATTTTCTCCAGTAAAATATCTTAGCTATAAGTGCTAGGAAACCAACATTTGACAATACACTGACTTATCAATCATCTCCAAATATGTTTGAAAAAATCAGTGATTCAATGTATATTCAGCAATACATATATTGCTTATGATTTTTTCAAATTTTGTGGATCTTAAGATAAAAGCTGTTAATATGAAAAGTCTTGGTTATAACAATAAAATATTAATTTTTATTCAAGGAGATTATAGGTCCATATTGTAAACAGAAAACCTGTCCTCAAAATTTCAATGGAATTGAAATAGAGAATGGAAAGTAGTTTCTTTGGCTTTTCCTTTGCCTTCATCTAAACAATAATATTCATTTATTTCAAAATCGGGGCACCTTTTGATACGTTTGAAAGCAAGGCAACTGTCCCCATTGACTTAGCTGTGGAAAGAAACACCCTTCTCTGCCTGTGCTTGTTTTGCTCCAGTCAATAAATATCTGATTCAGTGCTCTCAGAGCCTGAGGAAAATCAGGCTCTGAGCAAAATTCAAAATGCAATTCTGAATTGCCTGTCAGGGGTGGGTACCTCTGCTGGACGTGGTTTACTTGGCTGGGGGTGGCAGGACACCTCCGGGTACTTCCAGCCCCCAAGCTGGTGTCCCTCTCCCTTGGGAAACCTTGGCAAGCTGAGCAACTGACCCTGCGGGAAGCCTGGGGTCCTCTAGAGCCCATGGCTGCACTGGCTGCCTTCTCCCGCGTGGTTCAGGGCCCCTGTACACTTCGCTTTGCGAATGCCAGGGGCAGGCAGAGAAAAGGGAGCGGACGCGGTGCCCTAATCCTTGGAGATACCTCTAGGTGGGCGTGAAGTGATGCTGAGTGAGCAGGGATGTGGAGGGAATGGAGGAATTGAACCTGCAGCCTGCAGGGTTTCCTCGCAGAAGGCGACCTTGGTGGCTTTGCTTCAGTGTCGGAATGGATCGGGGTGGGCAAGTTTCTGTTGGGCTCTAGCACTTTTGGAAGGTGACAGCGTAACTTCAACGCAATCGCCCCTCCCAGGCTCTATCCCGAGGGGTGAGGACAGAGGAGATGCTTCCCCAGGTGCCTGGAGAAGGTGAGGCAGTGAACTGCCACTCTGGCAGCTACGAGGTCCCGGCCACGTTCTCCAGCCGCGGTACCCACTCCGAAGAGTGCCCCACACTGCCCAGCCCCACTTGAGGAGGACTCACATCTACTCCAGGCCCTTGTATTCTGAGTAGCGGGGTCGGAACGCCGGCAGGAAAAGGGCCTTGGCCTTCCTCCTGCTGCTGTTGCCAAGGCAACCGTGCTGTCGTTGGCCAGGGACGCTGGGGAGGCTGGGTCCAGGGCGGAGTAGCATGCGAGGATGCGTGGGCGGTTGGAGGACCAGTCCAGAGCCAATACAAGGTCCGGGAGGCCTGGCGGGGGCTTTTGGGCTGGAGGGCCCCTTTCTCACCTCCAACCCTCCAGTGTTGCCATGGAGACCACTGGGCAGCCTCACCTGCACCAGCTGATACAGCAATCGTGTAAGAAGAAACAGCGACCAGAGCCCTCTTTTGCCCCAGCGGTTTCCTCCAGGAGCTCTAACCAAGCAGCTGCCACTGCTTGCCTCCCACAAACAGGAAATGTGAGGGTAGATGTTTAAAATTCAGCCCCCCTTCCTCCATCATGCCTTTATTTTGCTTTACACCAGATTTTTATATCTCTCAATCCTCCACAGTAAATGGTCTAGAGCAGCTATCCCCAACCTTTTTGGCGCAAGGGACGGGTTTCATGGAAGACAATTTTTCGGGAGTTGTGGGATGGTCTGGGGATGATTCAAGCGCATTAATATTCACGCTCACCTCCTGCTGTGCGGACAGGTTCCTAAAAGGCCTTATGGTACTGGTCCTCCACCCCCTGACTGGAGGTTGGGGACCTCTGGTGTAGAGGATGAAAAAGTGGCTCTTTGTCCTGTCTGTGGATCACCTCTTCTGATAACAAACAGCTCATTTAGTTCCACAGAACACTGTCCTGAGCCAAATCTAATTATCAACAGAGATTTTTGAAGTGTTTTATAAAGATTTTATTTATTCAGAGAGGGGAAAGGGAGGAAGAAAGAGAGGGAGAGAAACCTCAGATGTGCAAGAGAGACATTCATTGGTTGTCTCTGGAGCACCCCCAACTGGGGACCTTGGCCACAATCCAGGCATGTGCCCTGACGGGCAATCTTTTCAGTTCACAGGCTGGGCTCAATCCACTGAGCCACACCAGCCAGGGCTAAAGATTTTTTAATTACAGAAGATGTGTGAAATTCTTAGTTTTCATTTATACGGTCTGGATGATATTTGTAGGAACATCCTCTTAATAAAATTAACCACTTTTTGGCAAGAGTGGAATAATTGTGTGTTGGAATATCTGGGGACATACGGAAGAGAGAATGCACAGTTCAGAAGTCCTTTCCTAGTCCCTCTCCCCCAGTTCTGTATGTCAGTACAGTGCTAAGTCTCTCTTTTCTGGACTCTGTTTCCCCCATGTTTGAGATCAGTGTTTGGCTTGCAAAGCGGGTTACGTTCGTGTGGGTCTGCCTTTGAGCTGGGGCAGAGGAGTGTGTACCCTAGAATATTTCACTTAGCTCAGGTTCAAGGTTTAGTGCATGGATGCATCTCTACTGACTACAGACATGAATGCACTTAGCAAAGACTTTTCCTGATTAGAGCAGGTTGAGGCATCTCTGATCTTGAATTGCCAGCTATGCCCTGGCAAGTTCTGGGGACGGCTCTTGGTCTTAACGCCTCACTTCTCAAATTTCCTGCCTGTTTAATGTATATGTAGCACAGCTCTCATTCTCTGAGCGCACCCTGTTAGCTTTTGCTACTGATGATCTTGAGTTTCCTTACATAGTTCTGCAATTTTGAATAGACCAGCCTTTTCAACTGACTTTAAATACTACCTCTTTAGAAAATCCCAACAATTCAAGATAACTATTTCTTCCTAAAGCTGATGGGTGAGATACTTAATAATTTGGATTTTTTAATACTTTCTGTGTCATGGGGTTTTCAAAGCTGCTAGGAGATTTTTATGTAGTCCAAGCCATAGTTAAAGCCATACATTTGAAACATGTTTGTTTTCAGTGTCCTGTCGCTTGGTTGCAACCTCTCCCAGATGTCACCAGGATTTCTGGAACACGGAGTCAGATTCTTCTTTGCATTTGTCATCCCACTTCTAAGAATGACCCTCTTGATTTAACTGGTCCTTTTCCTTGAACATTTCCCCATCTTCACTTAGCACTTCTCTGGTTCTTCAAAATCTCCTTTTTAGTCTTTCACTTTTTTTCTTTTCCTTTTTCTATGTTGTGTATTAGTTTTCTGCTTCCTCCATTCTGCATATTTTTCCTGGGCCTTCTCATTCACATGCAGGGCTTCCTCTGCCTCAATATTCTCTTGAAGGAGAAAGAGAGGGAGAGAAATATCAATGTGTGGTTGCCTCTTGCATGCCCCATACTGGGGAATTGGTCTGCAACCCATAACTGGGAATCGAACTGGCAACCCTTTGGTTCACAGCTGTGCTCAATCTGCTGAGCTACACCAGCCAAGGCTATTCTCTTGACTCCTTAATCTATGTTATCTTGTGTAGACTTTTCTCTGAATGCCAGACCCCTATTTCCAGCTACTTTATGAACATTTTTACTTGTCTTTGCTGTAGGCATATCAACCTGTCCCTGAACTATGTTCCTCTCCAAATTTGCTTTTCTTACTGTGTTTCACATCTCAGTTATTACTTACCTTACTATTCCCCCAGTTAGCCAAGATTAGAAACCTAGAGTCATTTATTGATTCTTATGTTCAACTAGATTTCTCATTGGTATCTAGCATATGCCAGGCAAATGCTGTCATAAAGCTTAATTCTAGTGGGAAAGACAGATTAAGACAGTCACAACTAAATAATAAACTTATAGCTTTTTAGGAAGTCTACTCCAGAAGCAACTAGGGTGCTATATGATAAAGAAAAGTTTTATGTGTTGAGTTTGAGATGAGGGATGGAAAGAAAACAAAGATTTCAGTTGCTAGTGAAAGAACAGTTCGGGCAGGGAGGATAGCAGTCACAAAATTCTGGTGATGGAGAAGGGTTTTTGTGTTCAATGAATTGACATGAAAATCATAGTGTGTAGTGAGAAGGGACAAGTGGGATGCAGTGAGCACAGAAG
Source organism: Tonatia bakeri (assembly GCA_004024845.1). Taxonomy (NCBI): domain Eukaryota; kingdom Metazoa; phylum Chordata; class Mammalia; order Chiroptera; family Phyllostomidae; genus Tonatia; species Tonatia bakeri. Next base: position 200,393 of record PVIA01001472.1, read on the forward strand.
AAGAGGCAGTGGACAGATTTTGCAGGACTTGTGTGCCTTGGTAAGGAGCATGGATTTTGTTGTAAGTGCAGTAGGAAGCCACTTTATGCTTTCAGGGAGACTGGCATACACTGTTTTATAATTTAAAAACCTAAGTCTGGTTGCGGGGTGGAGAATGAATGGGGGCGGTTACAGTTTGGAGGCAGAGAGGAGATTAAAGACTATTGAAGTGTTATATTGGAAGAGTAGTTAGTAACTGGGTGGGGAAGTAATCAAACATGAGATATTTTCAGTGGTCTCTATCACTCAGACTGGATCTCAATCTCAGTTCTGTCCGGAAAGTGCACTATACCCTATGAGGCTTTCCACATCCAGGTCCCCGCTACTAAATCCAATTGTTGTGATTCTTATTCTTTTATGACCTTAACTCCCAGTGATAGTTACATGATGGCTGCACGGAGAATGTAGAGAACAACAGATAAGCTGGCACTAGAGTCAAGCTGCCTTGGTTCATATCTAAGCTCCATAACTTACTAGCTGTGTCGTTGGGACAGTTGCTTAACCTTTCTGCTCTAGAATAACAATAATAGCAATAATACTTATTTTCAGAACTTTATAAGTATTAAATAGTGCATATAATAGACAGTGTTTGTAAGTGCTTGATAAATGTCAGATGACGATATTGATGCTGATGAGTATGATAGTGGTTTGAGGTCTCACTCTGATACGTAGCCACTTGGAGGAAGTTCTGCAGCCTTTACTTCTAAGTAAGTCTAAGAATCAGAAGGGGAAGGGCATTATGATTAACCTTGAGTATAGGAGACAGTCCGAAATGTTTTGACAAATAGGCATCTTTGGGTTGCTAGTCCTCAAATATCCCTTCTTAGAAAAATTCTCTTTGAGGAAAGAATGTCCTGTTCCTTACTGATTTTTTAAAACTTCCTTTAAGCCTACATTTTGTCACTTTAGCATTCTGTTTTTTTCTTTCTGAGTGCTCTGAAAGAAAATGACAATGGAGTTATGGCAAAACTATAATCGTGGCAAAAATGATAGAATACATTTAAGTTGGGAAAAATTGGGCCTTGCTTCTACCTGGTGATCTTTTTTATGTCTTGCTGATTCCATAGTAAACACTCCTCAGTAATTAAAAAATTACATTTTCATATGTTCTCATCTTCCAATATGGATAGCCTGTTTTAGCAAATAATTACTGTCCTTTATAAATGCTAAACAGATTTTTTCTAGTACCTTTTTCTTGTATCTTTGCACACGTCCTGTGTTTCTGTCGGAGCTGACTAGTAAAGGAAGCACAGGCCTCCACTGCCCTTCATATTCATTGTTTTCTTCCTCACAGAAATAGTATCTGCCGAATTTCGCCTGGACTCCTGACTGCATGTGAGCACTTCGCTGACTGCATTTCCTAGCTTTCCTTGCCTTAGGTGTGGTCCCGTGGTTAAGTCTGCACCAAAGCTGCGTAAGCAAATATGATGAGTGCAAGTTGTTTCCTTTTCATTCTATCTCACTTTTGCTTCTGGCTAGAAAAATAGTGAAGTCTGGACCATCCTTGGCAGCCATCTATCTATTCCTGATGGCAGAACTACCATACTGGCTCCAGCCCACTGGACTGTTAGATGAACAAGAAATACGTTTCTGTCTTTTTTAAGCTACAATATCTTGAGGTCTCCTTCTTACGATACAGTCTCTGACTTAACACAGTATGTTATAAACATCGTAATGCATGTGTGCCTTTCTGCATTTAGTGAGGCTAATCTTTCCAGATTTCTAGGTTCCAGATTTTTAGGTTCCTACTGAAATGATCTCTAGGCTGTGCCATAGTCATTACTTCATCTCTTACAGTGCTTTCTGCTTCCTACATTCGTGACCATGGGGAACGTATTAATTTATCTGAGCCTTAGCTTTCTTACCTGTGAAAGTGGAATAATAGATAATTAATATGAAAATTAAAAGATATAATACATGTAATATTTAGCACGTTCTGGGGTACACGCTTAGCATGCAAAAGATATAAGCTTATTTTCACACAATAGTGTTAATGTGTGAAATGAATTCATGAATCGAGCGAAGGCATAGATCACAAGAGCAAAGTATTGATATGTTGAAGGGTGATAGCCAATGGAAAGGCCTAACTCATTTTGTTTTATGACTTTAGGTCTTCTAGAAATTTGTGATTATTTCATAAATGTTGGAAATAGTGCAATATGAACATAAATGTGCCATATGACTAAGCAATTCTTCTGTTAGTTATATATCCAAAAGAAATGAATGCATGGGTATACCCAAAATATGAACTAACTGTTCACAGTAGCATTATTTTTAATAGACAAATGGTAACAGCTCAGTGGTTTCCTAGGTGTAAGAGCAAAGCTAACTCTTAATTTTTGACATTTCTTTTAACAGTCTTATACTCCTCTTTCTTCTAAAATATTGGGGTAACAATTCTTGACTATTGGCTCCTTAAGACATTGTCTTTTACTTAAAAAGTGCTTTGAGAAAAATTGCTAAAAAGTCTCTTACATATTACATATAAAATTATACTTCTGATTTTTGTATTTTCTTTTTAGAATCATGTAGCAGTTCTCCTCTATCTAAAGTACTGCCTTTAAGCCCCTTTAACAAGGTGGTAAATGCTTTGGGGTTTTGTCTGTCTGAAAATTCTCTCATTCCGGAGTGCTAATTTACCTGAGTATTCAATTTTCCCTTACTCTATATTTGCCCTTAAAGCCATGATGCTGTTCTACTATTATCTGACTTTGTGACTATTGGGAAGTTTGCAGTCAGATAAATAGTTGGTCCTTAAGAGTGATCTGTCTTATCTTTCTGGCCACTTGTTAATGTGGTTGGTTTGTGGTTATCTGCATTTGTAATATGATGTATTCAAGAATGGATTTTAAAAAACAAGACTATGTATGTAATCATCTTATATTTTAAATCTGAAGACTAATAGCGCTACCAGTTTTCATCCATTGTTCCCCCAAAAGGTGAGACTATTTTTTCCCAACCAAGAGACAAATGAAAGTAAGACAAGTCACCTCTGTGTGACACTGTCTTTTCTACTGTTTTGTGTCACAAGACAGACTTGTGACACAAGACAATAGAAAAGTCAAGTCATTTCTATTTACAAATAGACAGGATTTTTTTGTACCCATCCTTTCACTATATGTGTTGACCATATTTTTTGAGGGTCCTGTTTTTTTAATTAAATAGCATTTGTATTTCTAATCCCACTACCTGTTCACGTGCATGTGAAGCATGCCACTGTACAACAAAGTAAACGTCACTGGAAGCCATTTTTACACTCATTAGTGCAGAATTTTCCATTTTCTCTAAATGGAACCCACTTTGGGGCTGAGATTGCTGAACACACAACAGGAAGAGTACAATTGAGTTTCACAGTGGTGTTCTTAACATGAAGTTTATTTTAAGTCTCTCTGTAAAGTGTTTCACATTAAATGTAAGTTTCTGAGTGACTTCCTTTACACTCTTCTTGTTCAGATATTTTCCACCCTCTTGTCATTGTATGTTTGGCCCGTGTGTGTTTTTTTATTAGAATACAAAATGGGAGACTGGCTTGTTTTATTTGTTTTTTGAACCCTCTGATGTAGAAAGAAAATGTCCTTCATGAGATGTGGAAGCCTTCACTGCACACACCGGCTCCTCCACGAGCCGGAGAAGCTCACCACCAAACAGAGACGAAGACATTACCAGAGAGTCACCTTTGCACAGAGAAAGAAAAAAATACAGAGGGGCGGGGAGAGGGAAATGCTATGGAGTGAAAACACAAATGCACCATCCAGAATCCGTATTTATAAACTAATAGAAAATAGGACATTACCATATTTGGAACCAAATCAGAACACCCGGAGGAGCTAGAGTAAGGGTCCTGTTTTTACGTGGAGGTTTTTGTTTTAAGTCCTGTAGCTCATTGATCACATGATCCTAGAAAACTTGCCTTATTTTGAGAGCTTTACATTTTAAACTATGCTTGCTATTAATCCTAATTACTTTGTCATGGAAATTTTCTTTCTTCTTAAAAAGAACATTAATAGAATTGAATGTTTTACATCCTTGGCAGAATTTTATTTTTTAATATGAATTATTCTAAAACATATAACCAAAGCATTGCAGGTTCGATTCCCAGTCAGGGCACATACCTGGGTTGCAGGCCATGGCCCCCAGCAACCGCACATTGATGTTTCTCTCTCTCGCTCTCTTTCTCCCTCCCTTCCCTCTCTAAAAAATAAATAAAATCTTTAAAAAAAAGTGTTGGTCAAGTTGGCTACTTGAGTACACAAATTAAAAAAAAAATGAAGAAACATTTTTAGAAATACATACAATTGAAAAGAGATATAATACAGTGTTATATTTTAATTTTCTATGTGTTTTCAATTGGTTCTTTTTTAATTGACTAAGGTTACTTTCAGAAATGTGGTGAGATGGATTTGGTCCTCTGGAATAACTTCCCACTGTGTTCACATGGAAAAATAAGGCTTTCCCTCTCAGAAGGAGTACATGGTCTTTTACTCCTCCTCCTCACCTCCCCCTTTAGGTAGACTTTATTTTTTAGATCAATTTTACATTCATGAAAGTTTTGAGCAAAAACTACAGGAACTCCTTATATACCCGCTGCCTCCACTCGTGCACAGTCTCCTCTGTTACCAACACCCTTACCAGAGTGCTACGTTTGCTGCGATTTCGAACCCACGTCAACACATCATCATCATTCTAAAGTCCATGGTTTACTTTAGGATTCACTCTTGGCATTGCGCATTTCATGGGCTTTGATAATGTGTGATGACATGCATCCACCATCGCAATATCTTAAAGAAAAGTTTCTCTTCCTAAAAGTCCTCTGTGCTTCATTTATTTATCCCTTCCTCCCTCCTAACTCCTGGCAACCGTGGATCCTTTTCCTGTCTCCGTAGTTTTTCAGAATGTCATATCATTGGAATCATACAGCATGTGGCCCTTTCAGAGTGGCTTCTTTACTAACTAATATGCATTTAAGTTTGTTTCCCATGTCTTTTCATGGTTTCATAGATCATTCATTTTAGCACTGTGTGTACAGCAATTTATTATCTATTCACCTACCTAAGGATATTTTGGTTGCTGCCAAGTTTTGACAATTATGAATAAAGCTGCTGTAAATATCTGTGTACAGGTTTTTGTGTAGACATAAGTTTTCAGCTTCTTCGAGTAAATACCAAGGAGCACAATAACTGGATCATATGGTAAGAATATGTTGAGTTTTGTAAGAAACTGCCAAATTGTCTGCCAAAGGGCTCAAGTCATTTTGCATTCCCATCAGCAATGACTGACAGTTCTTGTTGATCCACATCCTTGCCAGCATTTGATATTGTAGTGCTCTGGATTTGGGCCATTCTAATAAGTATGTGGTGGTATTTCAGTGTTTTAATTTGCATTTTCCTGATGACATATTATGTAGAACATCTTTTCACATGCTTGATTTCCATTTGTACATTTTCTTCAATGAGGTACCTGTTCAGATCTTTCATCCATTTTAAATCAGGTTTTTATTTTTGTTGTTGAATTTTAAGACTTTTGTGTATATTTTAGATAACAATCTTTTATCAGATGTCTTTTGAAAATATTTTCTCCTCACCTGTTACTTATTTTTTTGAATCTCTTGATGCTGCCCTTCATAGAGCAGAAATTTTTAATTATAATTAAATCCAGCCCACCAATACTTTTTTTCATATGTAGCACCCTTGGTGTTGTACAAAAAAATCATTGTCATGCCCAAGGTTATTTGGATATTTTCCCTATATTCCAGGAGTTTTTATAGTTTGGAGTTGTACATTTAGGACTGTAATCTATTTTGAATTAGTCTTTATGAAAAGTGCAAGGTCTATGTCTAGATCTTTTTTGTGTGTGTTTGCATGCAGATGTCCAGTTATTCTAGCACCATTTGTTGAAAAGATTATCTTTTTCCATTGTTTTTCCTTTGTTCCTTTGTTAAACATCAGATGACTGTATCTATGTGGGTCTATTTATATATTTTATATTCTGCTGCATTGATCTATTTATCTGTTCTTTTGCCAATATGATATTGTTTTGATTACAGCCCCTTGATAGTAAGTTGGATAGTAAGTCTTGAAGGTGGATAGTGTCAGTCCTTTGATTCTGTTCTTCTTTAATATTATGTTGGCTCTTCTGGGTGCCTTTTACTTTTTTCCCCACACTTTTTAGGGAACTATGCCCAGAAATCTGTCTCTTTATGTAAAAGGCTTAGTCAGATATTTGAAGGACACACAATTATCTATAATAAAGTAATAACTAACCTTTGTTGAGTGCTTATTAAGTTCCATGCAAAGTTCAAGTAATCCTCAAATCAAGCCAAAGAGATGTGTTATAATTATCTTTCTGTATGCCATGAGAAAACCAAGACTCAAAGAAATGTCAGAGAATTGCCTAAGGAAACTTAAGAAGTAAGTTTTCTTAGGCAATATGATAGTTTACTTCAAAGAGGCATAATGTGCGATTACTTCCCCATATCTATAAGCATGAACCAACTGCTTGGCAAAGAGCTTCTATAAATTACCCAGGTTATAAAGACCCAAATCACATTCTAATAGGATATTTACTGATCAAGTACTATATGCCAAGGACTATGCTAGATGTTAAAATTTCACAATAATTATCACTTCATTAAGCATCTTCTCTTGGTGAGCTCATTGTGCAGAGTAAGTATCATATAGTGAAGAGGTAATTTAAAAAACAACCTAGTAGTTTTTTTCACAATAGTGCCAAACTGGAGTCAGCCTAGATGCCTGTTAACAGAAAAATAGAGAAGTTGTGGCTTAGCCATACAGTGGGTATTATCATTCAGAAATGAAAAAATGAAACGTTGATGAACACAAAAACATGAATAAATCTCTAAGTTGTTATGCTAAATGAAAGAAGTGAGACACAAGAAGTACACAAGTGCGTACTCTGTAATTCCACTAAATAAACATTTGGAATATGCAAATACTAACCTGGTTATTGAAATCATCAGCCATTGATTTGAAGGAATTGACTAAGAAGGATCATTGTCTAGGGTGATGGAAATGTTTGATGTAGTTACTTAAACTTATTGAACATATACTTAAGATCTGAGCATTTCATTGTATATAAGTTATAAAAAATAAACAAAACAGCATATTAAATGCTGAAAACAGGAATGAGCAAAGGGTGGTAGAGCACAGGGAAGTAAGTGAGTAACTCAGCTTTAAGGAGTCAGGGGAAGCTTTCTGGAACACCAGACCTGTGATGGGTTTTGAAGAGGGAGTAGGAATTTGCCAGTTGAAAGATATTCTAGGGAAATAGCAGGGAACATTTATTTGTTAATTGATTAATTTATCTACTCAAAAATTATAGCCCATTTATTTTCTGCCTGGTGCAATTCTAGGTCCTTGTGATATTAGCAGTGAAAAAGACAAATGCAGTTTTTGCCAGCAAAAAGCTTAGATTCTAATGGGGAAGTCATAAATCATGACTTCTATTGAATTTTCAGGGAAAGTTGAGTTCATCATGATTAAAATGTGTTGGAATGGCTAGAGATAAGGTGGGTAGTGATAAGTAAATTAGAACCAAATAAGATTTAAATGTATAATAAATAAAGATGTTTGAGTTTTATCTTATAGGCATGGTATCCTAGTAGAAATTTATAAATCCTAGATATAGTTAAAATTTTTTATTTTTAATTTTCAATTACAGTTAACATTTAATATTATATCAATCATAGAATACTTATAATTTTTAAGGAAGATTATTTTGACTGAGGACAGATTGGAATGGGGAGAACTTACTGGAAAAGGTAGAGATAATGCTCTTTCCATAGTCTAAGCCAGGGTTGTCAGAAACTCAGCACACTTGCCACCTCGTATTTTTGAGTCCATAGTACACAATGCTAATCCATCACATTTATCTTCCACACCAAGTCAGAGCGAGGCTTTACATACCACATACACATTACCAAAAATAGACTGGGCTCATGTAATGAAACCTGTTCGTATTTTCTGTGAGGCTCCAAACGTCATTTCCTGGGTTAGTAAATCAGGAGCCCAGTAGGAAAGGGGGAGAGACTGGATTGGCAGGTTTGTTCACACATGGAATTATTTAATCAGTGGGTAAGAGAATGATTTAGATTCTCTTTTAGATTGTGGATCTAGGTGACGATAACATTAACAATAATCATAATGATAATAGTAATAGCAGTTAATCATAGTGGAAGATGCATTTGGATTCTTGGGGAACGGTGATAAAGTTTTGACAAAGATCTCACTTGCAATCTCATTAGTGAAACTCTGCTGTAGCTCTTCTTGTTACCGAACAACAAGGGGAGCCTGGGGGGGTGCCAAGGGCAATATGCTATTACCTGAAAGAAAACCCAGGTCCGTTATGTCCGCCACCTATAGGAAAGATGTCTCTCAATGCCAGAGATTCGTGAAAAGGAAAGGAAATGTTTATTTAATGCTACACAAACTTAAAATAGTGACCTAAAGTCTTCATCACAATCCCAAAGTCCCTTAAAACACCCACAAACAGACACAGTCTTTCCTTCCCCCCTTGCCCAGTCTGGGGTACCGTATTTCAGGCAAGGAAACAGGAAGTCCTTGGCTCAGGCAGACCCCGGTTCTTCTCAGTAATCCGTCTCAGCTGGTAGGCCTTCCTTGGTTCTTGGCACCCTCAGCTGTGTTGCCGGGATCTCTGCTAAAGCCGGGTGGTGGTTCCCCCTTCTAAAGCTGCGAGGGTCCCCACCCTGGTAAAGGCGCGTGGTCCTCTCTCCCCCAGGGCCACGGGAGTCCCCACTCTGGCAAAGGTATGTGGTTCTCCCTCACAGGGGTGTGGGAGTCCCCACTCTGCCGTAGCCGCGTGGCTCTCCCCTCAATGGCTGCCACATCTGGGTTTAAATCCTCACGTCAATTTTCCTCTGCAGCCCCATTTCCGACTCCGTCCACATTCGGCCACACCTGTCCTCAATCTCCCATTCTTTCCAGTCTTTCTGGCTGCTATTATGGGTCTGGGCAGGTATGGCCCCATGTCATAGAGCCAATCATCTCCAAGCTCCCACACAGGCGTTGTAACTCGGGGGACCTGGCCCCCCAGTTAAGTATTGGTGGGGAAGTTACTTCCCTCCCCCTGGCTCAGAGCAGGGCCACAGCTATTTAACATATCTATGTAACCAGTTAAAGGTTATAGATATGTTAAATGACCACACCAGAGGTTAGCTGCAAGGCTGTGGCTATGCAAAACAGCTCTCAATGGCCCTGCTCCATTTGTTCCTTCCCCCAACCCACACCTGGGGTGGGGGCAGTGAGGACATCCTAATATTTTCTGAACACCTTGAGTTCTGGACCCCATTTCAAATCCCATTTGGGGTCCCCCCTCTTGGCTGCACCCTGTAACATTCTGACCCATTTAGATGTAAAGAACCTTTATTTCTAGGCTTTAATTCTTTACCTTATAATTAGGTCAGAATTTTTTACTTTGTGGTCAAATGTACATAACTCAGTTTCTAACCTCGGAGGTGTCCTAAAATTGTCTTTTTTTCCTGGGATTATGACTCACAAGATTGACTTCTTAGCTGTAAAGGCTTTAAATTATTATTATTTTGTTTTATTAGCATCTCCTTGTATTGTGCTCATGTATTGTAGGCCATTGGCCATGAACATCATATGTCTTAAGACCTATTAATTTTGTTATGATTAAGTTTTCAATGAATATCAGCATCTCTAAAACTCATTCTTATTAATCTCGCTCTGGTTCTTAGTACCAGAGGTGTAAAAGGGGCTTTACCACTCACTCTTTCAGGTAATGATTGTGTCTGTTAGTTAAGGGAAAACGCAAGAAGATACAGTTATATGGCTATCTCAGAGCAAATACCAAAAGATATTGCTCAAATGACTAAGTCTTAAACCCTAAATTCATATAAAATCAGTTTTCGAGGAGCGAAGTTTAGTTTTTACCTTTTTGGGTGCCACATAAACTGTTGATAGGTATTAGTGAAATGAAATGCTGAAAAAGCAGGAAAACGATCAGTCTAAACAATACAAGGTTAATCAGCACCTTGAAATCAACAGCTATTTGTATTTCAAGGGCAGCGACAGCACGTGTCACCGGAGCAGTGAAAAGTTGCTCCTGTCAGACAGCATCTGACAAGCGAGGCTCATGCTGCCGGGATCCACACGACGTCACAGCCGCGTTTTCCCAGATTTCTTTGTACTGGAGGGAACTGGCCTCCTAGTCCTTCGAGTTTTGTTTGTGCTGAAGAGGGAATGAGTATTCTCCATAAATACTTGTCATTGTAGAATATATAAATACTTGTCATTGAAGAAAGCATAAACTTGGAATTCAGTACTGTTTTCCGGGGAGTAAATCATCAGTTTTGGAAAGAAGTGGGATTAAATTTTCTCTATTTTTGCAAATGGATTACTGGTACAAAATCAATATATCTTTATAGGTTTACCTCTCAAAAACCTTTTTTTTAGTTTGAAGTATGATTTTGGGATGAAATATTTCATTTTCTTTATGCTACTTGTTTCCTGATTTATTATTTTCCCAGAAATATTGTTTGTTTAAAATTCTACAAGTTATTTTGTTGTTTTTATTTTATGTTAACTTAATTTTATAATTTTTAAGAAATCCTCACCTAATGATATTTTTATAGATTTTTAGAGACAGAGAGGAAGGGAGGGGGGAGAGAGAGAGAAGAGAAACATGGACCATGGACCCGTTGCCTCCTGTGTGTGCTGCAGCCAGGAATCGAACCTGCAACCTTTTGGTGTATGGAACAATGCTCCAACCGACTGAGCCACTTGGGCAGGGTTGTTGTTTTCCTTTTTAAAAAATATAGTCAGTAACTGAAACACTTTAGAAGGTGATAAAAAATGCTGCAGATAAAAGTTCATAATTTGGTTTATCAACATATTATTTTATATATAATTAGGATGAATTTCTTCAATAATCAATATATTAAATCAAAAATTTTTTAACTCAAGATTGTTTCTAAATTATTTGCTTTACCACACACTTTGTTATTTGTTTGTTTATAAATATAGGAGTGAACTGAAGCCCTGAGGGTGGAATGGCAGGATCTGCCCCTGAGGCTAATCAGACAGTTCAGGGCTGTGGCCACTTCGAAAATTAGCACATTCTGCAGAACAAGAGTGAAAATGTATATTTTGTCATGTGTCTTTCATCTTCATAGGGGTAACTGCTTGAGCTCTGGAGCCCTGAGTTTGTATCCTAGCACAATCTAGTAATCTGAGAAAGTTGCTTTTATGAGGGAGGGCCCCCCAAAACCCGCAATTATCCTCTGGAAGGCAAGTGCCTTGTGGTACAGGCTTCTCCTGTTAGGAGAATATTCTAGGAACCCATCTGTATCAGTGTACCAGCTGGCATTGTTGTGAGAGGCTGCATTCAGCTTCGGTGAATTTTTTTGAAGACTCAAGACATTTGCCCATTTCATGATGGGTGATTTACAAGCACACCTGCCCACACCACGCTGAGTGTTCATCAGTTTTTGACCAAAACCCTCATGACCCACCCTCCCTATTCACTGGATCTCGCCCCAAGCAACCTTTTTTTGTTTCCCCTAATTAAATACGTCCTGAAAGGGAAATGTTTTGTGGATGTGGAAAAGGTAAAACAAAAAACAGCAGAGGTACTGAAAGGCATCAAAACCAATGAGTTCAAAACCTTTTTGAGCAGTGGAAAAATGTCTCCCTGTTGCATCAAATGGAGGGTACTGTGAAGGTGACTGGAGTTGTACTTTGAAGGTGACAAGTCCACATGACAGAAGGGTAATGAGTTTCCTTTCACAACATCTGTGATTTCAATGTTATCTCTGTAAGCACTAAGCTTACAATTTCTTGAGAGAATTTTGACTGTTAAGCAATAATCTTGCAGCATCTCCTGTATATGCTCTCTTAGCACAACTTGTATATTCTGTACTCTGAGACATACCATCTGTAATCGGTTCAATAGTGACCAAGGATTTCCAGTCCTAGTTTATGGAATTTGTAAATGCTTCCTTGTTAGAAATAAAAAGAGTCCTTAGAGATAGAATTAAGAATTTAGAGATAAGATTACCCTGGATAATCTGATTGGTACTTATATGCCACCATGCAAGGTGGGTCCTATAAGAGAGAGACACACAGAGGAGAGGCATGGGAAGAGGGTAAGGCAGTGTGGTGTGACCTCAAGTCGTGGAATGCTGGCAACCACCAGAAGCTGGATGAGGCAGAAAATGAATTTCCCCAGGGCTTCCAGACGGGATGCTGCTCTACCAACAGCTTGATTTTGGGCTTATGGTCTCCAGGACTATGAGAGAGGACATTTATCTTGTTTTGTGGTAATTTGTTACAGAAGCCACAGGGAGTTCATGTACAACCCTAGCCATGATTTGTGCTAGATTTTCTGTACCAGACTGTGAACCCTACAAAGACATGGGTTACCTGTCTCATACAGCTTGATAACTTCCGCACTTAGCAGAGGGCTTGGTAGTATTTGACTGTTGTGAAATACTTGTTGAAGGAATAAACAAACAGGTTGTGATCCTTCCACCACTCACAGTGTATAAACTAAACAAAATTCCTACATTTCTGGTTAATGAACAAAGGAAATGAGAGGAAACTGTAAAATTTTTATGTGTGGGGAAAAAAAACAGTTTTATGGGTATTTTGCTGGTGGATGGAGTTAAGATTTGGATCTCCAGCCTGGGGAAGTAGATGTTCTCTGAGGAGGAGTCTCCAGGCAGGGGTGGCCAGGGTGGGAGTCAGTCTGAAGTGGTGCTTCCCAAGCAGCATCCTGAAGATACAACAACGTTCCAGGCTGTTCGCTGCCATGTCCCACGCCGCTTCTCTGCACTTCGACTACATGTTGCTCTGGCATCACAATCGATGAAAGATCGTATATGCAGCCTCATATACAAGAATGACAAAAGAGATGATAAAGGACAGAAGTGAGAAGGATCTGGAACCTAGTAAGGATCCACATGTGTCCTAATTTGTGAGGGAGCACTTCACGTCTAACAAAGATGAAATGCCTGGCAATTTGGCCTCGTTTACAACTTCACATATATGAGGTCTGTCTGGAAAAGTCCAGCCATTGTTAATGTAATGAGAATGGTTTGCATGACATCGATGTAATCTGGCAGCCAAGGAGCATGGACTGGAATGTGCATGCATGAACAATGATGACCTCATTGTACTAGTCAGTGGGGGCAGTTAGATGCCATTGAGTGAGCATGTGTACTGTGTGGCCATCGCATTCAAAATGACTGAGTGAGTAGAGCAAGGAATCTGCCTCAGATTTTGCATTAAGCCTGAATATTCCTCTGTGGAAACTATTCATATGATTTAGAAAGCTGCAGCTATGGGCAACTGGTGATTGGCAGCTTCATCACAACAGTGTGCCTGCTCATGCATCACGTCTCAGGCAGAGTTTTTTGTGAAACATCAAATCATCCAGGTGACTCAGCCCTGCTACCGCCGGATTTGGTGCCCTGTGACTTTTGGCTTTTCCCAAAACTAAAATTACCTTTGAAAGAGTAGAGATTTCAGACCATTGGTGAGATTCAGGAAAATATGACAGGGCAGCTGATGGCAATTGGGAGAACTGTGTGAAGTCCCAAAGCGCCTACTTTGAAGAGGACTGGGATGTCAGTGTCCTATGTACAACATTTCTTGTATCCTGTATCTTCTTCAATAAATGTCTCTATTTTTCATGGTACATGGCTGGATAACTTCTGGCCAGACCTCATATAGTTATTTGAATATGCTGTTTTAGGCACTGCTATTTCTGAGACCTATTGTAAATCAGAAAAAAAAAACAAATAAAAATCATACTAACAAAAAGCACTATGTAACTTGCCTTCAGTTCTGCAGTGAGCTGAGTCTGCTGGGACTATTGTTCAAAGAGGTTCTTGCCATTTGACTCACTGACTGCATAGTAATTTTGCAGAGATTAATCACCCCCTTGTGCAGGAAACTCATGTTGCTGCAATGTGAGATTAAATTTCATCCTTATCTCATTCCAAACTTATTTCTTATTCTTTTCTATCATCTATGGGAACTTTAGGCTCTTTGCTACACTTCCCACTGCCCTGGCTTTTGTCCTGCTTGGATGAACTACTACTCATGTCACCTTCTGTTTCTTTCAAGAAGCTATTCTGGGCCCTGGCCATTGTGACTCGGTTGGAGTGTCATGCCATAACTGCAAGGTTATGGGTTTGATTCCTGGTCAGGACACATACCTAGGTTGCAGGTTCGGTCCTGGGCCCAGGTGCCTATGATTCCCCAATTAGGGCAAGATGCATACTGCAGGCAACCAATCGCTTCTTCTCTCTTGCATTGATGTTTCTCTATCTCCCTTCCTCTTTCTCTAAAAAATAATGAAAAAATGTCAGGTAAGGATAACAATTAATTAATTAATTAATTAACAAAGAAGTCGCTTCAACGAGAGGTGATAACTTTGTTTCCCAAACTCCTATTTTGTTTATGTTTTTGTCATGATCATTAAAATGACATGTTCACTATATATGTCAAATATTGGGTTATATATTTTACATATGTTATTTAATTCTTACAATTCTGTTGAGTGGGCTCTATTATCTCTGTTTTCCAGTTCAGAAAACTGAAATTTAGAGAGATTTAAGTGATTTGCATAAAATACATAACCTCTGATCTGAGGATTTAAAGGTCACACCTAGATAGCTAGAGCTTGCACTTTTAACCTTTGGCACATGCAGTTCTTTAGTTTAATACTGATAGCGTAATAAATGCATTTTCTCTCCTAGATCGTATAATGTTTAAGGATAGAGATTCCATATTTTTTATATTTCTAATAACTTTCTGTATCAAGCAACTCAATAAATGTTAATTGGATGAGTGAATCAATATCTAGAATGAAATTATATTATAATAAAATGCTACTGGGCCTTATATATATATTAGAATACTTTAAGTTATGCTGATGGCTGTAAAGTCATTATAAAAAAAAAGATGGCATTTGTGGATAAGCATGATTAACAATGTCAAATAACTTTTTTTCATATAATATGATGAGATATTTATGAATGATTTTTAAAAACTTCCTCTTTTTGATTTGGTTCAGTTTATGGAAATGTTTTTGTTTAATCAACTGCATGTATTCACGTTGCATTAAGTGCACATTCCTTTTCACTCATTTGTGGGCTCCTGTTTTCTTTCTGGCTTTGTCCCCAGGACGGCGTAGGGGTAGACGAGAAGCTGTCCCTGCGGCAGGTGGCCGTGGTGGAAGATTTCTTCGACATCATCTACTCGATGCATGTGGAAACGGGGCCGAATGGAGAACAAATTCGGAAACATGCTGGACAAAAGAGAACTTACAAAGCAGTAAGTTAAAAAGGCACAGAAAAGGCATGCATTTTGAAACTTGGTACTGTCAATGCTTATTAAAAATGGGCTAAATAACTATAAATATTCTGTCTTCAACATAGATTAGACCGTATCATGGTCAAACCCAACATTTAAACTATGATTTAATTATTACTCATTCTATTTTGGCCATATGTTCACCAACTATATAATTTAAAACTGTCTCTAGGATTCTCATACTGTTTTCTTTAAATATGGATAGTATGTGGTAGTCCCAGTCAGATGCCCAGAGATGGGAAGACACATTTGTGTTTGTTTTATTCACTGTATCATGCTATATGAATTACGGACTGGAACGTATGAACCTTTGTACTACCACTGCAGTTTTAACATCCCTTCCTCTTCGAATCAAATCAATATGCTTAAGTATTTCCTATTTAATACTTATGATCACATGAGTAAGAAAACATTATGTAGCTTTTAAGTGTCTCCTTATATAAATACATTTGTACCAAAGGGTATACATCTCTTAATATTCCAGAATAGATTGTTAAAAGATATGTATTTTCATAGATTAATGCCCTTGAACATTTTAAATGGATATATATGATGTTTATATCATAAATTATATGAAAAACAGATTTAAATAACCATTAGATATTGAAATACATTGTCAAAATGGAGTTATATATTATTTCTAAAGTGTCTAATTATACTTACAGTCTGATCTAGATGCTTTAATATAGCTTTTTATTTAATTAAATAGTGTATGAAATTATCTTAATATAGATATTTCATCCTTTCTAGGAAAATTGAACAGTAAATTGTTCTTTTCAAATATAAGCAAAATATACATCAGAAGTATTTTATCAACAACCAGAATAGTATCCTTTTTTAGAATTCTTATTGAACTTTGCTTTTGGCTGCCTTTATATTAACTGTTTTCAGCTGTATTGATACACAATATCAGTCTGGATCCATTTTTTTTTCAGATACAGAAAAATGTGTGAAATGCTCAAAGTTTCAAATACAGGTACATATGTTTGAAATTAGCTACTGAGCATAAGAAATAGCTTCTTTTCCATAACTATTTTTTGCTATATTCCCAGGGTCATATTGAATCTTTGTAGTTGCATAATAACCCCTAATACATGTTGTATTTATCTCTCCTTCTCTATGGTTTTGTTTCTTGGCTGTTTCCAAATTGCATGGTTTGTGGGCAGGCACTATTGTAAGTTTCCTTACATAATTCTGCCACATAAACTTTCTTTTGACTTACGTATCTCAGGAGACATTCTTATCATGACTAATGGCAATGACCTATCTTCTTTAGGATATTTTTATGTAGACTAATATTACTGAATATACTCATGTCACCTGTCTCCTAAGCCAGGGTTTTATCTCTGGATGGTAATAGGAAAATAATTGTATATTGATCTACTAATATCACTAACTGTGTACTCGTATAATAGTTTATTTCCATGAAATAGCTACCTAAACTTGACAGGACTCTGTGAGGTAGACATGCACAAG
Source organism: Tonatia bakeri (assembly GCA_004024845.1). Lineage (NCBI taxonomy): Eukaryota > Metazoa > Chordata > Mammalia > Chiroptera > Phyllostomidae > Tonatia > Tonatia bakeri. The sequence continues at coordinate 217,285 of PVIA01001472.1, forward strand.
TTTAATGGTATTACATGAGAACCGAGTGGCTTCATTGTCTGTACTAGTGTGGCAGCCAAATCTGATTAGGTGCCAAAAGCAATTTTAAAGAATTTAACCTTTCCACTGCACTCGAGATCTTTAACTACAGCAGAAACATGGGTCAGTGAGATAGACCCAAATACGTCACTCTTTGTTTTCTTAAGTGTAAAGTAGAGAATATGATCCATTCCCATTTTACATGTTAAACACTTACAGGAAATTAGTAAACAGTATGTTTTTTAAATATGTCATTTTGCATTAATTATAAAGATATTTTCTGCTTTTTGGTGTAGGGACATCAACCTTTAAAGTACAAGCAGCATCTGAAACATTATCCATTTCCTCTTGAGAATGTTCTCTTTGGAGATCTTTCTCTTTCCCAAGTTTATTGTTTATTTTCACATCTAGAGTATTTTCATCTTTTCCTAATATCATGAAGGTTCTTTTAGGCTTAACCTTTTACCTTCTGGTATATCTAAATTGAATTCTAATTAGAAAACAGGCTCATTTTGTGCAGTAATAACTCATCATAGAAAAAAACTGCTGTAATGCACTTGACTCTACAGTGAACTTAAGTCTAATGTTAAAAATGAATATAAATGTTTAATTAATGGAGCATAAAACAAAGCGCAGTTTGAGATGGAATGGTTTAGTGCTATTTGGTCACTAGACTGTTGGGTCAGAGTTTAGTTCTCAATACTAATACTGGAACTGGCTAGGCGTTAGTAGAATTAGCTAGGTACCTATTGCAATTATGATGGTTTTATTAGTTTTAAGATTTTCTCTGCTTCTAACACACTAGCTCATAGCGCATGCACGATTATGTTTATTGACCTTCTTTTTCTTCCTTTTCCTACATGGCCAAGAAACCATACTTATACAACTAATCATTAAAGCGTATCACATTGTCTTAATAATATTATCAATAGATTTAGTGGTCATTTTATTTACTTTGCCTATTTTGCAAATCTTTCTATGTTTTCACTCTGCAGGAAATGGTGGTCCTTTAATATTGGATTAACTTTTGAATGCTACTTGTTTTTACTTATCTGCAGTATATCATTCCTTGAAATATCTAGGCATTATATAACTTAAATTTCATTGCAAACTGATCTGACTATAGATAAAATTGGAGGGTATGTGTTCTATCTATTACTGATGAGTGCTCTGAAAAAATCCACATAAAATGACACATTTCAGGAATATGTGAAGGCTATCATAATCATTATTTTCAGTCAATGTTGAATTCTAGTGTCTGAGATCTTTTCTCTGTATTTGCCACTGTCTCCATATTAACTGTGATTGGTGCATTGAATGTGTTTTCATCAGTGTACTTGACAACAGTAAACTCTTGATTATCTATATTAACAGAGTGGATTACTCAATTATGATACATATTTGAATTTAAAGTCTATTCTTGTACTGACAGTTGAATGTGGGTACTTAGAATTTGGAGAATCACTGAAAAATTAATGATGCAACATTAGAAGGCACTGACGTGGGATATTGTTTTGTCTTCCAGTGGTTAACTCTTCCCAGGTTCTGCCCGAATCCACCTTCGGGCATGCACTACTCTTCCCTGGCCGTCTTTTGTCACTGCATTCTATCACAGGTTAAGCATAGCTGCTTTTCAGAATTTCCTTAAGTCAGGAAATCATTAAAGGATTGAGCTTTAAGGCTCTCTCTTGACCAAACGTGGAAATCTAGAGTAGCTGATGGAAATCCAGGAACTAAGGGGGGAAAAGTGCTTTCAGTAGAACAGTTTGCATACACATTTGTATATGTACACACCCACACAACTTGTAGTGTGATACAGTAAACTTACATGTATTACTCACATATATAGCTGCCAATGATTACATTACCTTAATTCATAGTGGAGATTATATACTGTAGCTAAAAGAAAATAGGCTAGGAGCCAGACCCACTTAGTGTCAAACTTCAAATGTGGCACTTCCTCTTTGTGTTACTTTAGGCAAATGATTTACCTTTTTTCTTTCTCTCTGTCTAGAGGGAGAAAATGGCATGCCTGGTGTAGTAAAATAAGTGAGTTAAGATGTGTGAAGTGCTGGGGATATGGTAAACTTTTGAATATTGTTATTTTTCCTTCTTTATCCAATCAGTCTGCATGTTGCAGGTAGAAAGGACAAACAGGACAATTAACACAGGTCTGTCACTGCCCTCATTATATTATGATGTAATTTCCTAGGCCTGCCCAGGCCTGGGTTGGGCGATGGGAATGGTGATGACCCATGCATTGTGTGGTGCGCATCCTGTAGATGTCATTGTCCCTGGAAGTCCATGGTGTAACTCTCATCCAAGGCTAGACTGGGCTGACAGAACATGTGAAAGAAGGCCCGAATTCCCGTGTTTAAGAACTCTTTTGCTAGGTTAAGTTTATGGAGAGTTTAGTTATTTCATTTGCTTTTCACAGAGATTGATTCTGTTAAGTTAATTTTCAAAAAAATTTAAAAACTGGTTTTACTTAAAGAATTTGTTTTTAATATTTATTGAATATATCTTTCCAGGGACATACTGTAGGAATATAATCTATCATGCAGAATTTCTACTTTTCTACTCTGAAAATTAAAAAGGAAAATCTTTATTCTACCAGAGGTAGGACAGTTAATCTTAAAATTTTAGTTAGCATCATTTTTGTCCTTTCTAAAAAATAAATATCTGCTGGTTCAGCACTTTTTAACTTGCACTAGTTTCTAGTACCTTGTCATGTAAAAATTCCCAGAATTCTTGTCAATATATAGTGAGACTAATGAGCAAAATGTGTAGCCATTTTGTTGTGAAAAAAATAACACTAAACTATAATCCAGGAGTTCCAAACCATTAATTTAACATCTTTTTGGCTGAGGCCACAGTTTACTCACATATAAAATGAAAGGGTTATACTTCAGTTTTCTTGACATTCTGCCATGTGCCCTCACTGGGAATTGAACCAGCAACCTTTGGCTTGTGAGGATGACTCCCAACCACCTGTGCCACACTGGTCTGCAATAGGATAGTGCCTTTTTAATGCAGATGGTATTGTTTACTTCCCGTTATTATTATAAATTAGAGTGGCTTAAATAAATAACTGCTGTAGATACCAAATAGAGATAAAAGCTTAAAATTATTCCAAATTTAAATGTTTTTATAGACATTCTTCAATTTTGAACTCCATGATACTATTATACAATAAGTCAATGATTTAGAAATATATTTTATAACTAGTTAGTCTTAGTTTAAAATATTAATCAATTATAGGTATTTTATGGTACTTTTGTGAGACTCCTTTCATTTGGTTGTTTTTCCTTTTTCTATGCTAGAGTAGTTGTTAAAAATATATAATCCCTGATGATGGGACCATACCTGTTTCTCAGGTCACTGTGTAAGCACAGTTTAGCAAAAGACCTGTCTCATAATAGGTACTTGGTAAGTACTTGCTGAAGGAATAAACTCCCCTTGTCTCTGTGAAGTCCTTGCCTTTTCGATGCCAACTAAACAATATAAAGTTACTATAAATAGAAATGATGAGATTAAATCAAAGCCGTAGGCAGGCTGGAAAGACCACTCTGTACCAGTCGTGTTTACTTTGGGCAGCGGATTTGTGCAACTTTGGAGGTTCTGAATAAGGTGAAAATATTTAACCCAGGTGCTTCCTGTTTGCTTTTCAACACAGCACTTTTTCACACATTGGCTTATTTTTGTCAGATATACGCCCACACCCATGTATGTACTTTTATGTTACAGCAGGCCCTCTTTTTGATGACTAAAAATAAGGTGTCAGACTAATAAATCAGATGTGTGAAGCATCTCAGAAAGGAAAAATCAGTGGCATGGCAATTAGAGTACTAAACAGCAATCTTAAAACAGAGTAGTGTACTGCCATTCATCAGAATTGTTGTGTTTCTCGTGTAGCTATAGTTAGAATCATCACTAATTATAGGTGGACAAGAGTAATGATACAAAATGCTTTCATACTCGGAACATAGCAGGTGAGACCATCAAAAGACATGAGCTCACCCAAACCAGTTGATCATCAACTAATGTCACAAATCTTATTATCAATTTTCATGTTAAACGGTAATGTCCCAGTAAATAGATACATTCCTTGAAAGGGAATTTAACCTTGAAGAAACCTCATTAACTCTTTTATGTCCAGCCTGGTAAATTGCTACTTTAGTGCACCCTTGTGGTGAAAATGAGCCAATGCAGCTTTTAAAACTGCTCAAGGCGTTTAATACCTATACCTCACAGATTCGGAGATTTAGGTATTCCTGGGTACTGCGATGATGTAATAAGTAAAATATTTTGAATATCCAAAGTACATGCATATACACTTGTATAAACCCCTATATATTTATTTAATTTGGATAAAATGTAAGAGGAAGAACTGCTGTGAGCAGCAGAAAATGGTGCCCACACCGATGTTGGCTGCACGTGGGTTTAAATCCTGACAAAGTTCTGTGTGCACGATTTTGGCGTGGATGACTAGTGCATTTGTTTTGAAGCTCAGAAGTAATACATATAAAGTTCTTGGCTGATAATTCCTTCAAACATGTTATTATAGTGAGGTGAATAGAGACATTTTAAAAGGTATTGCAGGACTGAAGTTGTTTGGAAGGTATTGAAGTTGTTTGCAGGGTGACAGATGCTGTAAATAGATAGCTTTCTTTCTTATTAATTAGACATCAAAAAGCCTGTTTCCTTCTGGTGTCATCGGCGCTCCTCTGTGACCTGTGGACACCACGCGCCCATGTCTTTACTCATGACCTGCCCAGATCTGAGGTTTACTGGCTTTATCAGCAGCAGTCGTCGTCATTTCATGACGTGGAAAAGGAAATCCGCCCTTACCTATTTTGTATCTTTTTACCTGCTCTACTTCTTTCCCTCCAATTTCTTTCTTCTGGGAACGTCCTCTCCAGTCAATGTACAGCCGACCACATTGAGCGTGGCTCTGCTCCTTAACCTTGGTATTCGGAAAGGAGGTGGCTTGGCTGCTGCTTCTGACAGTTAGGGATTTGGACCAAGGAATTTCTGTCTTGGGTTGCTATTCTTCTTCAGTGGAGAGCATGCAAAGATGACATCTTTTGCTATACGTAGCCATTCGTTGCATAATTGTTTGTATGGTCTAAAGCAGTGCTTCTCAATAGGGCACTACAGGCTTTTTGGGCAGACAGTTGGTATTGCCTCAAGTATTCCAAGCCATTTGACATCCTGGACTCCTGAGTATTAAGTTCCAGTAACACAAGCCCCAGTTATTTTGATAAAACGCATCCCTACCTCCCATTTCCAAAGTCTCATTTGGAGCACAGGAAACACCCGGAGTTGAGAGACATTTTAAAAATGAAACCGGTTCTCTACTTAGTATCTCAGAAAAATATTTTTGTTATCTGCCAGTTGTCCAGTAATTCAAGAACTCAGACAACGAATTCTGCATTTGTGGTACATCACTGTCATCTCACAGACTCTGCACTTCGCCTGCATATGAGAATTGTGTGACTTACTGGACTCTCTTGTGGAGTGAAGTCTCACCTCCTCCATTTTCTTCCATTTCCCCCACCACGGCTAATTCTTGCTGCTGTGAATGATGGCAGCAACCGTACCAGTACTCTCAGCTACCTCTTTCCAAAGACACGCAGCTTCCCCACTGACTAGCAGGGGGTAGTAAAGGAAGCTTCAACAGAGGCAGTTGCAACAGGAAGCTGGGAGAGCTTGAGTGCACTGATGAATTTGAGACCAGGAAGGTTGAATTCTGCTTGTTCTCATCAAAGCCCCAGTAAAGTATTAATTTATCACATCACACACTCTTCAGAAAATCAAGAGAAGTCAATGACCCATACTTCCCAAGAGTGACTGCATATTTTAATGTAGCTCTTCACACTGTAAGTAATTAGATAAATATTTGATTTGCTGAGTCATTTTATTTATGTGCAATATTTATGATTCTCTTTATTTTACTATTAGGAAACATGTATGAAGAAAAACTTTTTTCAGTGCCCATCTGCTGATTTTTTTCATCTAAAATAAGAATTCTCTGTTATGACAATCTGTTCCTTAACAGCAAAATAACTTACCATAAGAAATGACACAGAAATAAACAGCGCCCACAGCTTTAGAGATATAACTCGAGTCTCTCTTTTTGACACTGACTCATTTGCTCAGTTGATGATTCTTTTAATTATTGCAAAATGCAACTGCAAATTAAAGATGTTCACTATTATTTTCTTTATTACATAAAACAAAAGGAAATAATTTTGCAAAGCAATATAGCTACATTTGAAGTGAGATAAAAATGCTTTCCAATAAAAATTGATTAATTATATCAACTGAAATCACATTCTACTTCTTGTTTGCCTATATCTCGATCTGCTAATGTACAGTGATGTCATGCTAGAGTCATCTGACGTGGCCTTGGGGTGCTATTACCTCTGTTTCCTCTTCTGTTTCTTTTGGTCATGCTGTGGGTTTCTGTGCCTTCACCCACACTGAGTGTCTTGGCCTCTTGCCTCACACTGGTACCCCTTCCCTGTCCCTGCAGCATACTGACCTCTGTCACTGCACCATGTCCACTTTCTGTTCCTCTCACCTGCATTTGATGCATTTGCTTCAAGTTTCCAAATTGCTTTCGGCTGTCCAAAATAAGATCTGAGCTATCTAAAATAAGCCCACCTGCTTTAGACCTCCTACGGACTTTCCAGTCTTCATTTGAACTTGACCACAGAACCACCACCTTCTCTCAGAACCACAACAAATGTATTTGGATCGACAAACGGCATTCCTCTGCTTTTGAACAGTGATTTTTACACTGTGCATTGCAACCCATTAGCGAGTTGTGAAGTCAGCTTAATGGGTCATGATCACTTTAAAAAAGTGAAATAGAAGAGAATAGAAATGAATATTGAATAAATGTGTCTACGTTCTAGCTTATGATATAAAATATATTTATACCTGTGTTGTTGGTCTAAAAAGTTGGAAAACATTGCTTTAAATGGGCACTGTAATTTCCAGTCGCCTCCATGCTACCCCCAAATCACTTATAGTTGCCCTGCTTCTCACCTCTGCTCTTGGTAGAGTCTCAGATTTTCCTAATGTATCAATTTGTTCCAAATTTAAAATTATCTCCAGCCTCTAACCCATAAGAAGTGACATAAGCATGTAACATGAATTCATCTTAGATAAATGTACAATGTAAAATGGCCAGATTTAACAGGATACAGGATGCTCAGTTATATTTAAATTTCAGATAAACAATAATTTTTAATATGTTAGTTCCAATAGTGCACACTTAACTGGAATCCAAATATAATTGAGCATGCTGTATTTTAGCTAGCAACCTTAATCCTATTTAAAAATCAATCCAAGATATTCTTGACTAGGCCTGGGGAGCTGGTGAGTGGGTGTGAAAATGGAATGTAGAAGATGATCAGAGAAGAAAGAAGGTAAAGGGATAGTGGACAGTGGTGGGAACAAAACAGCATACTGGAGGGCACAATAACAGTGTCAGAGTCATAGAAAACAAGCCACACTGTAGGGTTAATAGGAACCCAAACAAAATATGAGAACCCTCTGCCAGGGAGCAGTGATGAGTTGGCAGTTAAAGTACAAATCTAGCAGCATCCTGGTTTGGTATTAGAGATATTATTAAGGCACAGGGAATTAGCTGGTTATTTAGCAGATGTTGGAAAGTCCTACAGCTACAACATAGCACAAAGTCTTTCTAAAATAGTAGTTAGGATTCTGAAGCAAAAAAATTTTAAGGTCCAGAGTGAATGTTATCAAAGAAAAGTGGGGTTCGACTGCCTGCCTGCGTCCATAGGCAAACTCCGGAGGCAGAGATTTGGTGAAAAAAGGAAAGAGGTCATTTAGGTACAAGCTGCACAATTTTGGAAGCATGACAGGCTTGTGCCTCAGAGCCCCACCCCTCCAGAACACCCAGAGAACAATAACCATGCCACCTTCTGCCAGACTAGTCCAGGCTGCGTCAGGAGTTCCTTCTCCCATTTAAAAATACCACCCTTTGCAAAACTGCAGGCGCCGCTGAGTCATCCTCCAAGCTGCTCAGCTTTTTTCCTCATAGCTGTTGGACCTCAGACCTCTTTCTGGAGCCTGCGCACATGCCATCCGCACCACCAGCTGCTGGGACTTCCTGCAGGGAGGGGGACGGGGCTGCTGCCTGGCCATGCAGCTTTCACTGCCCCTGGTCCACAAGCCCTTGGACCACCGACCTCCCCACCCCCACAGGGCGAGTGAGGGGAAGAAGCTGTGTGTTTCTCTCTACCCTCAATTTTAATCTCCCGGTCCAAAATTCCGTGTGCTTTGGAAGAGTCCAGCTCCCCAGCCAACCCCATCCTTTTCCCAGGGGCAGGTCCGCACCTACCCCTGATGCCATGTTCTGGGAGGGAGTAGGACGGCTGTTCCCTCAGTCATGCAACCTCGCCAGCCTGCACAGCCTCCGTGCAGGGCCCCCTCTTGCCATGTGTCATCCTGGGTGTAGGGGAATCTGTCACATGCCACACTAGCAGCATGGCTTCATCCCCATGGCCTCTGGCATTTCCTGTGACCCCACCTGCAGGCAGCCCCTCCTTGGCCCCTACTCTGGCCAGGTCTGATATGGACTTATGTGTAATATAAATGCAAGTTTATTACACAAGCCAAGTATCTGGCTTTTTGTGTAGTTTATTATTACTATGAAGATACTTTTTGCCAAAGAGCATTTATATTTATATTTATATTTATATTGTTCAGATAAAAGTATTTTTTTCTGAATCACTTCAAAATTAACCAAACAATTACCAATAGGTGATTCCAATAATTTGATATATCCAAGCACATTAGTGACAAAGAATCCTACCTAACAGAATTCAGAGATAATTACAGTGCCTTTGCATTAGTAGATACTTGTTGAATAAATAAATGTGTAGTAGAAAAATGTCTTCATTTGTATAAGACTGTTTCACAGGCACCTCCACAAATTAATAATTTTCTCTGTAGAAGATGTTCTCTTACTCATCTTTTCTCATGCATGAAATGGGTAAAAGAGAACCAATATAAACACAGAGCCAACCATTGGCTGGGCATTTCAATTTTATAACACATCTACAAATGCGTGGGCCAAATGTAATAGCATGTGCAAGGTGTGTGTGTGTGTGTGTGAATGTGTGTGTGGTATAACCTAATGCCCTCCTCTCAAATGTATTTAAACATATACAATGTGTAAACCAGATAAAGGCAGAGTGGTCCTCGTTGAATCGGAGATGCTGCCCAGAGCTGCGACTTCACTTCCTCAGACAGAGGAGTCCCTGGACTGTGCTGTGCTGTGCTTTTATGAATTAGGACATTTGGAGTTTTTAATAGTGTTTGGATTTAAAGGCTCTGTTGAAGAATATTTTAATTTTATTCAGTTTTAAAAGTAAGTTTTCTATAGTGTCATTATCCGGTTATGTACACTGCAAGTGGTTTGTGATAGAATGTCACAATATTAAGTATTAAAAATCACAATATACATGGTAAGATAAACAGATTTCACTAGGATATTATTTATAATTTATTATTTATTTGTAATCCCAAGAGTATTCATTTGGGAAAATGTCAAAAGTTTGGCCCCAAGGAAAAAGTTTTCCATGAGAGTACTGGATGGTATCTGGCAAAAACCAGAGATTTAATGTTATTATTCTAGTAAAATAAAGATAGCATTGCTATTCTCTAAGTTCACTTTATAAAGCAAAGGTGGAGAAGTTAATTTTTAAAGATATTGTGATTAGGCCAATTTTACTTTACAGCAAAATAAAATGGAGCGTACCGTGCCGGGACATCGCTCTGTGGGATAATGGAACTTATAATGAGCGTCAATACTTGCCTGTGGCTTTTCCAAATCACTGGTATTTAGTAACATTGATACATCTTTTGAATTTAGCTTTTTGCTTTGCTTTGCTTTGTTTTAAAAAGTGATTGCTTGTGCTCATGGTTCATGGGCACGATTTGGTGTCTCTTTTCTGCTCATGAATTGGGTATACATCTTAAACCAAGACTGACTTCTTGCTGGTGAATTTTTTCTAACAATTAGAAGTCCTATTCCTTTAGAAATAGGCTACTTCAGAGTTTTCATCCTCTTTTATCTCAGGGCATTCATAAACTAATTACTAAAATTCTGTGGCACACCAGAACATATGTTTTTGCTGACTAGACAAAAAGAAGTAGGTGTAATTTTGATTCACACCGGATGGCTCTTGTTGCGTTGGCTGTTGTCACTTTTCTGTTTGACAATGGGAGGGAAAAGAAGTCAGGTCTTGTGGATCACCAGTTGAAAATCACTGGCTTTAGCTGGAAGTTCTGCTGAAACTGAACAGATGGCCTGTTAATTTCCTCCAGGTGGAACTCTGTATTGTTACTGTGTAGTCTGATGTGTTTCTAGTGGAACTTTGTAACCTGAGACAAGGTACAGAGCGCTCAGCTGCCCCTTCCATTCAGAGAGGGTCACCTCGAACTGCTTAGAGGATTTTCTAAAGAACCTCACACCAGGGAACATTTAAAAAATTTTAGCTTAATTAACCTGTGCTGTGAGGTTAATATTGCAAGTCTTTGTGGATGAGACAGTCTCTCTCTTTCCTTTTTTAGTACTGATGACCAGGAAAGGCCATCACATACAGTGATTGAAGGGGCAGGCTATGAAAGCAGATCATCACGTGAGCCCGAAGCCCACACTCTTTGCTCTTTTACTGGTTTGACAGATTACATAACCTCTCTCAAGCTTAGTTCCTCATTTGTTAAACAGAGATGAAAATAGGGATGATAATAATCTATTCTTGAGATTGTTTTAAGGTTACATGATAAAATCCATGTAAAATTCTTATTTAGCATAATCCACTTATTAAGCACACAATTCATTGAAAACTTTAAACACACGTATAACATTTAGGAAACATTTCCTTTTGTGTAAAAGGGCCAAAGCTAGTAATAGTTATCACATAATAAATGAGAATCTTAATTTTGAGAACTGCCAATTCTTTACCATTTCAGGAACCGGAATTGCAGGTTTATGTAGATTTAGCGGGACTTTCTATTAGAAATGTTTGGAAATTAAACAGTTAAAATTAGAGAGGAAGGATTCTTGGCACTGAGGAGAGAGACCTGGTACAAATACTCCTGTTTTAAATTTTTCTACTATCAATTTTGCTCTCAATTTACAAAACTTTATGGCTTGAGTTAACGAGATGAACTTCCATCATATAATTGTGAGACGGTCTGAAAAAAGTACAGCAAAGCAATAATTTATTACACTGTTTTGATGAATTAACTCCTTTAATTTTTATAACTTTATACAGGAGTGGGCAGAAGTAGGTTTACAATTGTGAGTACGTGAAACAGAATTTACTTTAATATTATTATTAATTATTGCATTATTTATTTGTATTATAACTGTAAACCTACCTTTTGCCCACCCCTGTATTATTTCATGTGTTCAGATCCAAGTAGGAAAGGAATTTGTTTCTGAAAAGTCTGCTATTCATTTTTATGTTTATTTCAGTTTTTTTTGGATAACTGCCATACTTACCTTAACTGAGCTGTGTTGAGAGGAAGCTGAGTGACATGTGAGAACTGCCAGAATCTGCCTTTGTAACTGCAGGGTTTTTCAAAAGTGCTGTTGTTTCTTTTTTCCTTCAGAAAGCCAGGACTTTGGCAAGGTAAAATGCCCATCATCCTTTCTATTGTATTTGTCAGTAAACTTTTCAGAAATGTGTTCCATATATATAATATTATATATTTATACTTGAAACATATATTTTAAATTACATAATAACATATTTAAAATGTGTTCCACGTATAACATAAAATTTGAATATATAACGTAGTTCCCTTTATGGGACTTGAGCTGTAGGCTTTCTTCAGGTGGGGCAGCTTATCACTAGATTACTGTCTTACCTGTGTTTGCTCCAGAGGCTAATTTTATTGTTCAGTCCATCAAAAGATGTTTTAGTGCAGTGTTTTTATGTAGAACTATTACCATATTTTTTATATGAGGGGTCATTTCTGCTTATAATTTGTTCTATGATCCATTATTTTCTGCCTTACTGATGAACTCCAGTCCTGACGGACTTAGAATTCAGTATTTTTATTGAAACGGTAATTAAGGCCCTGAGAAGTGGCAGGGGTCACGTGGTGCCGCGGCATCCCGCCCCTCCCCCACAGCACATTTAAAGTTACACAATGGAACTTCAGCCAGAGCTCAAGTTTAAGGAAGTTTTGTAAGTGCTGACTTTGTCCTATGATAATACTTTGATACTCTGGCATTTTTTTAAATACAAAGTTTTAAAATACCGATGTTGATGGTCCTGCTTTCTGTGGATCCTAAGCATCTGTCTAATCTGCCTGTCCACCACCGTGGTCCATTCAACTTACAGAGAGAAGCCAGGATTTGGGAGATCCAGGTTTGGGTTTCAGCTCTTTGCTTTGCTCTCTGCTAACAGTGGTAGTTCGTTTCATCTCTCTTCATTAGTCAATCTATTTGTCAAACCACTACCTTAAAATCTGTTTTAGACACTGTTTGTATTAATGGATACAAAATCCCAAAGAAAAGTATAAAGCACTATATACATGTAATAAAACAAGTCTAGATTTATAGAAAATAACATTTCCAATAAAGAGATACCTCAAAGTACTTACTTGATAAATAATGTCAAGGGCATTAGTTTATATGATTCATTGCAGCTATATTCTAGTTGTTCCTTCGTATGCTTAATTTTGTGGTTCAGAGGGAGCAAGACTAATGTGAGTTCATGTTATTTTTTTTTTGCTTCCTATTATTAAGAAGATGATTGTTTCTGTGTTCATAGCAAATTCTAGGAAAGTATTCTCTGTCATTCACAGATATAAAGGTATTTCTAAGAACACATTTGCAAGCAAAGTATTTGAGTATTTACTTTACCAATGTTCTAGCAAATGTTCGTACTGTATATAAAGTCCAATTTCTATCCTAGAAACACAGAGAAGTGATTAGATTTGAAAAGTGGGTCAAGGAAATAGACATTTATAAATGGTTATGGCATTTTATATAATTAATTATGGCATTAGTAGATTGGCATCTCAAATATCTGAATCAAAATATTTTTCCATTTCTGTCCCTTGCTGCTAGGTTTTATTTGCAACTGCTTTTACATATTACATGAGGGACGTTAGAACTTTGATGAATGGTCAGCCTAGGAGAACATGTCCCTGAGTTTTATCACCATTTATGAACATCTATTTAAGGTCGATTTAGCATTTCAAACATTCATGGAAACAGGGCCTTTCTTTAGAGCACAGGCCGCAGGGGTGTTGAGCCCAGGATCCAAGTTCAAAAGAGACTTGACATGCAAGCTTTTCCTGTTATCACTGAATGGGGTTAGCAAAGGATACCGACAGGAATAAGAGACAGGATTTCATCACAGGGCTTTACATCTGAGGTGTAATTATTCTAATGACCATCATTTAAGAATCTGCAAGGACATTCTTCATTTTTAAAAATATTCTAAGAGCCTAGCAAGGAAGGTTCCGTAGGACTTTTCATTACAAAGGGATCTGGGAGGAAAAATTATAGAGGAGAAAAAAAGAATGATTTTTTTTTTCTCTCTTCACCTCCATGGCAGGAGAAATGTTGTTTCAGAAATCAGTATGAGACTTGAAGAGTCTGTCCGGAGGATTTCTGCTCCCTGTGCCTGAGAAGACTTGGAAGTGTGTGGGTCCCAGGCAGGGCATAGTGGGGAGGGAAGGATGCGGGCAGTGAGGTGCCCGGCAGGTCTCGCCATAAAGTGCGTTCTGAACTCCAGGAAAACTACACCCACATGAGAACCTTTAACCACACACACATATATACCAGATAGTAGCATGCCAAAAAGTGTGCCAGGATATTGCTGCAGAGAATAATGTGACAAAATGCGTGCTAAAAATCTTTTGTAAGATACCAAGGGGACCTTATATTCCAATATCTCACGCACACAGGTGGCCATGAACACAAGCATGTTTGTGACTATTACAGGTACTTGTTTCTCAGAGTAAAGCTACAAAAGAAATGTAATGTGTTTAGCAAGGGTTCCAAGACAGATTTATTTGGGGCCAAGAAGAGCTAGGACAAGTAGCACAGTGGAGACCCGGTCAATCATAAATCCGCCTGGGAGGGGTGCCCCCCCCACAAGTGCTTTATCAGCAGGGCGGAAAGGGCAGACCATGGCGCGTGCATCGGGGGTGCTGGAGCCCACAGAGCTCCTCTTTGCCCCACCACTCGCCCGTGTTTCTTTCAATGGAAGATTTCTTTTTATGTAAGGAGAGAAAAGATTTAACAGAAATCCTCTACAAAGATCAATGGAACATTCTTCTCAAATCCTATTTGTTAATGAATTTACTGCTTAGCCCCATTAATTCCAATGGATTATATAATTCCATATTAATTAAAAATATATAGTACAGTGACTGGGCATGCATCATAAACATTTTTTACTTATGCATCATTATAAAATAGATTTCCGGAGAGTCAGAAAAAGTGATCTCTAATCAGGTAAATAAATATGGCAAAGTTGTGAGTTCCCCTCCTCAAAACAGAGGAATAGGGACTAAATTCATGTGTGTGAGCGTGTACGTGTAGAGAAAGAGCATGAAAGGCGATGAATGAGCATTTAAACTGTGTGCTTTTTCCTACTTCATGGCAAATACAAAAGTTTGATGAAATACTTTCAGACTTTCCTGTTTATTTTTCTTTCACATTTCCTTGTATAGTATAAAGAAGTATTTTTTTAAGAAGCTGGACATCTTAATTTATAAATAATAGTTCTACTAAAATCAAGAGTTTTAAACTTCAGATACTAGTGAAGTTGAACTCTAATTATCTGTATATGGATCATCCACAGAAGATTTTAACGACAGACTTGCTCCTTCCCTTCGGTATACTTGTGGCTTCTTTTCCTGAGAGTCAGTGGGATAGGCCAAGTGACACAACTGATTTTAATATGAAATTCCGGAAAATATGCTTTACAGTTTTCTATCTTAACATGTAGGGCCTCCTCAGGGCTGTGCTCCTTCTGCAGTGAGAATAAGCAGAAGTGACGCCATCACCATTAATGGAGTTGGTGTGGATTTGTGTTCTCTTACATATGAGGTGCACATTTTTTCCTTTCTACAAACGTAACATGTATCAGTGTTCACAACAGTAAATCTGCATCTGAGAAGCCATCAGTGGCATTTCTGTCTAATTCACAACTTATCCAACCCCCCTGCTTGTCTCATACTTCATGTGCCGTGTCCGTGCTGTGGTGGGACACCAGTGCCTGTGTCCGACTTCTGAGTAGCACTGTCTGGGTCAGTGTTACTTTGTATCTGGGGACTTTGAACAGTCTGTCAGTTTCACGTCAGAAATTATTTGCCTTGTGAGAGAAATAGCTTGGTTTTTTAAAGTAAGTTGACTTTCGATCATAGTTCTGAAAATAGGAGCTCTGGATAGGGCATGGGGAAAGCTTGCTTTGACAATCAATGGGTTCCAGCTATGATAGGCAGACATATGCAGATGTGATATAAAGTGACAGAACAGGTGGCCAACGTGCATTTCCAGGTGTGTCATTTTCTGTGGAAGGGATGATTCACTGCAGTAAATACATATATGAATATGGGTAGAATTCTATTTTATTTTCCCTTAAAACATTGTGAAAAGCAATAATGAAGAAATGCCCATTAACACAAAATCCAAAGTTTATTGTTTCTACTTGGGACAAAATTTAAAAATATATTTGTAAAATTGGGTAAAATATTGATGACAGTAGCAGTAACTTTTAAAAACAATGTTGGTGATTTTTAATAAGGAAAATTCACAATAATATCTGTACACCGTGATTACTCTTACTAAAATCAATGCAGAAATACAATCTGATATCCATTCAGATGTGGCTGATTTTTTTTCCCCACATCATGTCATTAATTATTATTAAGAAACATGCAATCAAGTTGGATAGATATTTCTTGAAATGATGCATGGTATGCAGTGCATGCTCTCATTGTGCTTCCCGCCATTATGGAATAATGCGTCTTATTTGGAAATACAGTGATCATTTCTGTTGAATCACGCTCAGTCAGCTTATATAATAACACTTCTATTTTGTGAATCATTGCAGATTTCAGAGAGCTATGCCTTCCTACCAAGAGAAGCGGTGACACGATTTCTAATGAGCTGCTCAGAGTGCCAGAAAAGAATGCATTTAAACCCAGATGGAACAGATCATAAAGGTAGCCTCAGTGTCAAATAGTGAGATTTAGAGTAATTTTATTCATAATGGCAATTTATATCTCACATTTTAATAAAAATGTGGTGGACTGAAGCAGTTCAACAAGTCAGAGCGTCTCATTTATTCAGGCAGGAGGCAGTGGATTTTGAATATACACTCACAGAGTAATTCAGTGCCCGTTTTCAGAAGAAAGACAGTTTTGGAAAAATAATTTTTTCTATAATAGCATTTTAATTTTCATTTACATGTTTATCTTGCCTGTGGGGGAGTGTGTCAGCACTGTGCTGTGCTCAGTATATAATCTCATAGTTTTTCAAGATATCCCACTAGGCCCTAGGATAACTATCTGAAAAAAGGACTGAGTGGAGGGGTGTAGGAAGGCCAAGGGAAGGAGGAAATTTACTTAAGTCAAACCTCTTTTATTTACCTTATTTTTATTTCTTTATTATATATATTTTGTTGTATTTTAGATACATTCAGCAAGGAAATTGATATACCATTTGTGTCCTTTTAAATCTGCCAATTCCATATTTCCTAAAGTGATGATTAGTATGGAGTTCCTTCATTGAAAGAGTTTACATACAAATTATAATTTGGTTTTTGTGTTCATTAAAAATTATCTAGATTAGTTTCCTAACTATGAAATTCAGAGATTAAATTAATCTCAAAGACACATTAGGCTAGCCCATTCCCATGTATTGGAGAATGAGAAAGTAGACTGGCAAAAAAATGTGAGTACATACAGAGGGTGAGACAAAAGTGAGTTTACAGTTGTTCAAATGGAAAATAATGCAACAGTAAATAATACTACAAGAATAAACTCTTGTGATCCACATACAACTATAAATCTACTTTTGCTCCGCCCTGTTAAATTACGTTTGCCACAGAAAAGAACAATTCAAAAGTACTAATAATTGTGTTTAATTACTGTGTTGCCTTCTCTTCTTACCCAGGGTATCCAAAGCTCCCCTGTAGTTAGTAATAACTAATTTATCCATAGTGCTAACTTGATGCAATATATTGTACCTTTGTAGAAGTTTGCCAGTTATTTTTTCTATAATCCATATCTAATGCTTGTAGTCTCTTAAACACTTGGTATCTAGAATCTTATTTCAACTCGAACAAATTGAATCATTCTGAAATTACAGGTTGGCGCAGTAGCACTTTTGTTACCCATGAACAATGTTGTATTGCAGATAATGGAAAACCTCCCACCTTGGTGACCAGCATGATCGACTACAACATGCCAATCACCATGGCCTATATGAAGCACATGAAACTGCAGCTGCTGAACTCCCAGCAGGATGAGGTAAAATGGAAATACCCATGTGTGCTATCAGAGGTCGGAATAACGTTTGATAACCACAACTATTGCGTTAAGCATGATGGCATTTTGAAGATGATAATTTATTTCTTAATGAAAGGAATATCACCAGGATTGCTCCAATGGTGACTGTAGAGATTCCCTGTCTTAACACATTCACCTTGGTGTACTGTGAAAAGTTGTTCATTCCCAAGAAGGTTCCTTTTCCTTACTTGACCTCCATAGAGCTAGCCTCAGTAAAGTACTAGAAAGTTCTAGGGGAAGAACCCCAAATGAGTGAGTATCTCAGGAAAGTATTCAAGCCTTTAGTACTAAGGTTATTCTGCCAAGAAAGAAGAAAAGTCAATTTAATAGGTATTTCCAGTATAATTATTTCTCAACCATCCAAATCTTGCATCTATTTTGAAGTTATAGTTCACCTGACCATTCTATGTATTTGTTTATCTGCTTCTCTGCAGTTTCTAGAAACAATTTGAGGTGATTCATCTAAGGGTTTTGATGTTTCAAATTACTCTATTTAATTTGTGTAGTAACAGTCTTGCGATATGCGTGTTGGCAAGTATTAGACACAAAATGCACATTTGTGGAATGCTCTCTAGAACTAATGAGCTCCCTGGTTTAGTCGAGATATCTCCAAAGCAGGGACCAAGTTGTACATGTACTCTGTGTGTATTTTCCAAAAGACTTACAAAAGTATGGGCTCATTAAGTCCTTATTAACTAACTAGCAGCCATTAATCGATAAACCTATTCAGATTAACTATATTAAGAATAACTTTTCAGGCTAATAAATTCTTTCCTCCTTGAAATTTCTCTAGAACGGGAAATATGATTAAATATTTATTCTTCAAACATTGCATTATTTGATGAAGTATTATTTCAAAGTATTTCAAAAAATACTTTGTTCAGCTAACTTTATAAAATTCAAATTAAATTTCAGGTTTTTGGTTTTCTTTGTGACTTGAGCAGATTTGATTTAATTTCAAACTATGTACAATTGTTTTTATCTCAAAAGACTTTAAGGGTACATTCTACAAGAAGACCCGTATTAGTGCAGGAACAGTGTCAGAGTCCATATCACCAGATGGCTACATATAAATGATTAAATAAATAGTAATAAGATTGTTGGGTAAACAACATGAGCAACAATGAACAAAATATTCATGTCAGTCCATCCCTGAAAATGGGAAACATTACTTCCATGATTCATCACATAATTGAAAAAAATTTAAATCTCATAAACTAATGAGAGCTGTCAAATTATTTGTAGCAAGCTCATTTAGATGTTGGTGTGTTTATTTCTAGGCCAAAAAGTAAGAAGATCAACCTTGTGCCAGCAATAAACCTCACATCTGCTGAGTCCTTCTGGCCTCTAAAAAATTACAAGTATTTCACACAAAGGAAAGAGGTTCTTTTAAATTTGTAACTGAATTAGGAAAATAAGTTTTATCCTTAAATTTTGGAAATACTAAATTGGATGTACAGTATCTTAATAAGTACTCAGATCAATGAGTAGATTATTTATCTAATTTTAGAAATTGTAATTACTGAAGGAAATGTAATCAGGTAAAGTAAGTCATGTTAAAATTAAATTTAAGTGAGATAGTTCATTGTGAGCAGTTATATTTAAATGATGTGTTAATTAAACCAATATTTAGTGAGTACCTTCTATGTAACTGACATTCGTGTAGATAATGGAGATAAATAGAAAATAGTAAATAAATTGACAAAATTTTTGACTTTATTAGGCTTCTATTCTTGTGGGGGGGACAGACAACGAAGGAAATAAATAATGAAAATATGTATATAATAAGATGTCATTATGAAGCTATTATGAGAAATAAAGAAGACCGGAAGTGGGCTTTAGGAAAGTTATTTATATTCTTTGACTAGAAATTTAAACCAAGACCTGCAATATATGAAATAATGTATGTGTTAGAAAGTTTAGTGCATTGCTAATAGTGAATGATTGGATATACATACTTTCAGGATCCAACAATGAGGAATTGTCAAATTTGCACTGTCCAATATGGTAGCCACTAGCCACATGTGGAATTTAAATTTAATTAAGATTAACTGAATTAAATATTTAGTTTTTCAGTAGTACTAGCCACATTTCAAGTGCTCACTAGCCAAATATGGCTGGTAGTCACTGAACAGGGGATGCTACAGAGCCATTCCATCATTGCAGGATGTTTTCCTGAACAGCCCCATCTAGACAGTCAGCATTCGCAGCGCCCATGGAGCTGACTGAACTGCGTGTTACAGGGCTCGCTCTCACCCCAGGATTATAATTCTAGAGCTGATGTGTGGGACCCGATGACCTGGAGTTTTAACAAGGTCTACACTCATGTACACTAAGGTTCGAAGTGGTTCACTTCCCAGAAATGCTAATAATACAGGCCTCAAGTTGACATGAGCATGAGGTAAGCGAACAACAGGACAAAGATGAGACCGGCAGTCTTATGGAAAACCCTGAACATTTGATCGAGTAGCTTACACATTACTTGGTAGACATGGATTGACTTGGACATCACTGCAAATTTATGAGCAGAGAAGTGGCATATTATTATTAAATGGAAAGATTAATTTGGTAGTAGGTGATGAACAGGACTGGTGGGGAAGAAGTTGAAGGTGGGTAGATGAAAGGAGAATATTCTTAAGTCATTCAGAAAATAGAAAAGGAGATCTTGAACCAGTGAGACAGTAATAGCAGCAATCAGGAGGTATTTGGTAAAGACTCTGTAAAGGTAAAACCTGGAACTCGGAAACTAAAATGAAATATGGAGCAAATTAGAGGTCTGAATTTTACGCAACTTCTCAAAATAGAAATAAATGCTCAAAAATGAAGTTTTTTTCAAAATAAAAATTAAGTGCCATTCCTAAAAGGGGAAAGACTGGGAAGAAAATTATTTATTACAGTAGAATATATATTCTAATTTTTTAAAATTAAATTTCAAGGAAGGAGAATTATGAAGGTGAGCCATGGTGTTTATTATCATGAGATTTTAGTCTCATAAGGAATAAGCTCACACTGTAAGATGTGGAGAGACTTTTCCTTCATGGGTCATCACAAGAAACAAGACAGAAAGAAGGATTAATATGAATGGCCTAACGATGATCATCAATAAGATAAAATACTTAATATCATATCAATCAAATTTTGATTCTTTACCTTGAAAAGTACTCAGTAATTTCTTCCTAAAGTGATTAGCATTATCTCTACGCTGATAATAAAAAACATATTTCATACATGTTGCCACCTTTCATTGAATGATAATAATTTATTCTGTTAATAATTAGAATAGAGCTTACAGAATGAATGCATGTACTTAATGCAATAAAGTCCTTTGTAAAAATAAGTAAGTGGATAATTCATATTCTAATCAGTAGTACAATTGTGAAAAGCAAATCATATTTGAGAGGAAATCATGGAGGAAAATATTTAAATAATCATAATCATTAACCCACTTATATACCTTAAAATTGTGAGTTTTAAAAAAATAAAAATAAAGAACAGATAGATTTGGTTGTATAATTATTTTAATCTATTGCCCAGGTATCTTAAAAAGTATGCTGACAAGAGTGTCATTTAGTGGTAATAGAAAGTATATTGATTATTCATAACATGCTATAACAGTTTATATAATCCTTCCATGCAACGAAGACTGTGACCTGACTCTTTAAACACACACACATTCTCACATACACATACATTTTACACTCATACACATGTGTGTATCTCAGATGGTGTCTATATGCACACACATACCATGGAAACAATATTTTACTAGGTTACATATAGTTAGCCATTTCTAGTATACAAAATAAATGCTTATTATAAAGACAATGTTTATGTAGAATAGAAACCTACTTTGTAAATGCATATTGCTCATATTTACCATTATATTTAATTTTTTTCATGTATTCATATAATACAATAAATATGAATCTTATTATATACTGTAGAATTTTTATATATTCTACATAACAATATCAAATAGTTTTGTGCTTATTTTAATGTGTATCTGACCTTGTTCTAACTACTTCAAATTACATGTTTCCTCAATCCTTTTGGAGCCCTATGAGATTGATACTACTATCATTTCTCTTTTGTAGATGAGGACACGAGGCACAAATGGTTAGGAAACTTGCTTAAAGTAAAACGTCTAATAAGTGGCAGAGGTTGGATCCAAACCAGACAGTCTGGCTTTGGAGAATGAAATCTG
This sequence comes from Tonatia bakeri, assembly GCA_004024845.1. Lineage (NCBI taxonomy): Eukaryota > Metazoa > Chordata > Mammalia > Chiroptera > Phyllostomidae > Tonatia > Tonatia bakeri. The sequence goes on from PVIA01001472.1 coordinate 239,096, forward strand.
ACACTGACATCATGGGCACTGTAACGTTTATGTGCTCAGAAAATGGGTATCTGTGCCATCCAGCTGTGTGTGCATACACACTGATAACCTTGATGTACACACTGAGTTCTGTTATTTTTTCTCCTTTTAACATATATACTTATTTCAGATGCTCTAGATTTTCTTAGAATTTAGATAAGAGAAAACATAATGTGTGGAGAGAGAGAATATGCCACCAGGAGACGTCTATGTGGTTGATTACCCAGAGGCCTTGCAGGGTGGCATGTCCTCGCTGAATTAATAAAGAGCTAATACTACTCAGTACACCCAGACACGATCAGAACTCTGGCAAAAGAAGGACACCAACACCACCTTGACCTGACCTATGGGCCAGAATACCAATGTGTCGGTCTAATTGAGCCTTCTTGTCCCCTAACCATAGCAACTTCTTTGCTGATACCAAGATATAAGTTATAAAGCCAAGGTAACTCTTTCTATTCCAAGAAGGTGTTTTCAAAAGCTTATGTGAGTTCGTATGAATTCCAGTTCTGGTATACAATAGTGGTATACATTATTTTAACTGTTTTGTCTCTAAATTTCTCAGTCTGTACAACTGCATGAATTCTAGAACCTAACTTAGAGGTTGTGATGAAGTGAGTGAAAAAATATAAAGAACAGTGTCTGAAACATAAATAGCAGGATTGTTACTACTACTTATTATGTTAATGTTAAACTTTCACATCCAACATTTACAAATGAAAATCAAATCTAGTGATTTCAGTGGAATATTTACAATATTTTACTCAGGTTTCTCAGGCCTTGCTGATTACATAAGCAAACCATTTGTCCAAAAGTCAGTTCTCCAGAAGAAGTTTGCCTCAGTGAAATGACTATTGCAATATATTTTAGATTTGGTTTAATATTTGACAGGTTTTGATGAATGGGCCATTTGGCAAACAGGTCTTTGGCTAATTTAGTGATTAGATGGACTGGCTTTTGGTAAATGCATCTTTCACACTTTACCTAGAATGCCTTTTTGTGCTTGCAGTAAATTTATATTAACTTATAAGGAAAGAAAGATGTACTGGGGTTATCTTGCTCTCCAGCACTGTGGACTTTGAATGTGGCCATGTGAGTTTGTTACTAGAATCCATCCTGTTTGCCAATGAGTAGTTCTGGGTTAAGGTTATTACTACTATTACTACTGTGGTCTAAGGTTTGTGCTTACAGAAAGTGTTTCTGCCAATTAAAGAATGGTGATGGAAGGGGACTTGACATGGGGTGTTGAGCGCACAATACTGAATATCATATCACTCAAATTTCATGATTCTCCACCTAGAAAAATATTCAGTAATTACTTGGTAGAGTGATTAACATTATGTTGATAATAAGAAACCCACAATATTATATTTTATATACTTTGCTACCTTTAATTGAAAGATAATTTATTCTGTCAATACTTAGAATAGAACTTACAGAATGAATGCATGTACTTAGTTTCATTAAAATTACTCATTAAAATGATGTGATATATTGTAGAAATGTATACCTGAATCCTGTATAATTTTATTAACCAATGTCACCCAGATAAATTCAATAAAAAGGAAAAAAATCCATTCTTTTGTAATTCAGGATAAATCCCCAACTATATCCTTCCTAAACATGTTATTTTACCCTTTAAATCAGTCTTTCTACAAAGATACATGGCTTGAGTTTTCACAAGTCTTGAAATTCCTTAATGGGAGAAACTATTCTGTTACTTGTTATTTTGAATATCAGTGTGTAACATATTTTACTGAGTCCTGTAAAAGCTTACGTACTGGCTAAACTCTAAGTGACCCTAATGATAAAATGGTCACTATTTAAATGTATTATATTGTATGATACTTGATGATGTTTTAAACCATTTTCAGGATGAAAGTTCAATAGAGAGTGATGAATTTGATATGAGCGATTCCACCCGGATGTCAGCCGTGAACTCTGATCTTAGCTCCAATCTTGAGGAAAGAATGCAGAGTCCCCAGGCTCTTCATGGTCAGCAAGATGGTAAGCCATTCAGACTGAACAAACACACACAAAACAAAACAAACAGCCCAGAGTCAGAATTTATTAGGACAGCTACCTCTTATTCTTGTCTCAATTGTTTATCTGTTTCTTGGAGACTTTTTCTGTGTACTAAGGTTACATTATCCACTTCATTATTTTTGGGTTCAAGTAGTTTGTTCAAAACTGCAGGGGGGGGGGGCAGTGATAGACTGATTTATAAACGGATGTTAGTTGTAAAAATTTAAGCTTGCCCATGTTTTGTTCCCTAAACTTAAAATGCGTTCTATCCATGTACTTTGGGTTTCTAGCTTTGGTTTCTCTGGCCATCATTGTTCTGATTGAACTCAGAGTTTATGATCAAAAGTGTAAGCTGGACATTTTAATTTTACTAAAAGACAAGGTGGTAAACTAAAGACAATGGATATAAAAAGACAATTTTATCAGAGTTATCTTGCTCAGTAAGAATATTTTTGCTGGGAATTCGAGATACTTTATTCAGCTGTAAAAGGGAGAAAGATTATGATCCCTTATTTTCCTTGGTTCATTAAAGGTTCCTGAATCACCCCATTGTTCCCGATAGAGCGATAACTGGGTCTACAGAGAAAGTAGACTTGGTGGTTAAAACGCTTTAGGTCTAATGTTTTCAGAGATCTTTAAAAACTATCTCTGCAGATTTTTGTCTTTGTAAGTATAAAGTGATGCATGCAAGTAAATGTGTTACTTGGGTAATTATGGATGAAAATTAAGGGTTATAAATAGAAGGAAACTGGCCAATTTTATTCAACATTAGTTTATTATTCCTGTAATAAGTTTACATAAATTTTCTGTGACTGTATCATTTTGTGCCTACATCTGTAGATAGGAAAATAAAAATCTTTCCTTGCTTTCTTTGACATTTGCTATTAAAAACTCACTTGCAAAATATTGCTGCATTTCTAGCTGCTGTGAGTGTTCTGCCTGTGCTCTCAAGGTTAAGAAATCCATAGTTTTAAGCATACAAAACATCCAACTAAAGGCTGGAAGGGCTTCTTCTTTGTACTGCAGAGGAGTTTAAAAGATGTCAGTGTTTGTTGGCATGTGTTAGGAGTACACTGATCAGTGATTTTAAAATCACATCTTACTCACCATACAGTGAAATAGCTATTATAGTAGGAAGAACACATTTATTTGAGAAATTTCTAAGAATGAAGTTCTTCTGGTTAGGATCTGAATTATCATTTTTCATCTGTATGTAGACTTGTTCAGAGCTGGATTTTTAATGGAAATTGCATTGCACTAAGATCATAGAATAACTGGAAATATATATATATGTGTGTGTGTATTTCTCACTCTATTATTTGTTCATATATTTTTGTTCAATATATTGGGGTGATATTAGTTAATAAAATTATATAGGTTTTAGGTATATGTTCTCTAATACATCATCTGAATTGTATTGTGTGTTTATTACCCCAAGTGAAGTCCCCTTCCATCACCATTTATCATCCCTTTACCTTTCACTACCTCCCCCAACCCCCCCTTTCCTCTGGCAGTCACCATACTGTTATCTCTGTCCGTGAGTCTTTCTTTTTTCTTTTTCTTTTGCTTAATCTCATCACTGTTCTCACCCAGTCCCTAACCCTCTTCCCTCTGGTATCTGTCAGTTTTTTCTCTGTATCCGTGAATCTGTTTCCACTTTGTTAGTTTATTTTGTTCAATCATATGTTTCTTGTCTTTCTCTCACTGGCTTATTTCACTTAGCAGAATACTCTCCAGGTCCATCCATGCTGTTACAAATGTTACAAATATGTGTTTACATCATCATCTTGTTTAGTCTATAATTTTGCAGGATTTAAATAACAAGAAAATGTCTCTCATGATGTGAATTCATGGTTTTCTTGATTGAAATTGCCAGCTGTGTATTATTGGCTAAGGGATAGCTGATGAGATTTAAATCTACTTTGATTTTAATAAAATGTAGTAGAATAGCTTCAAGTATTACTTATTCTAAGGAGAAAGCCCTTCCTCATCATATATTGATATGTGTCTCAAGGATAAATACCTATAATTGTTCCTTCTCCAACCTCAGCCTAAGCCTTTACTTATAGGTCAAGGCCTTTTCCTCACACTTCTCACTGAGTTTTCTGTTGAAATTACCTCCTTTTTCCATCGTGGGTTTTTCCCTTGATCAGCATACAAACATGGTATAATAAATACCCTCTTTAGAAAGCCTCTATTGATCCCACTGCGCCCCTCCATTCACTGCATTTCTCTGCCCCACCTCACACACTGCACAGTGCAGCACATTGAAAGAGTTGCCTCATCATCGCCACTTCCTCACCTCTACTTATTTTGGCTCATTTCAGTTAGAAGTCCATCCTCGCCTCTGTACTTTACTTGTTTTTGTGAATATCAGCAGCACCCTGCAAGCTGCCTGATTCGTTCATTGGTCAGGTTTTATCCCTCATCCCCTTCAATCCTAATTTAAAGGAAAGCACACCCGTTGTTTCGTGGTGGGCCTCTTCCTCGGTAATCTCTGTGCATTCCTTTTCCACATCTGCCCTGTTCTGTAAATGCTGGAGTGCTCTGGAGTAAAGTTCTTAACTCTCTACACTCCTCTGTACCTGCTCACTAGACAATCCCGTGGCTTTCCGTACCATCCTTGTCCTGATGGATCCCATATAAACTGCTTTAAGCCTTAATATCTTCCTGAGCTCAGGACCGTCTCCCTCTAACATCGAAATCATAACATTTTTCAGAGGACTTATCACTGTATAAAACTACTATTTTTATCTATTAGCTGTTTTTCCCCTAGAATGAAAATATCATATTAATTAATGTATTTTGTTATGCTTTTGATTTTCTTATAGTTGCTCCATTTGAGATGGTTCTTAAATGATCCATTATTTAAATGATTAAAATATATCTTTTTATCATAATTATGATTTGTGATAGCAGTTTTACATATATTTTATGCTTTCTTTTTTTTTCTCCTAGGGCCTGATAGCAGCACTCCCCTAAGTGTTACTCACAGTAACAAACTACTGTGCCACTTCTTAGTTTTTTTGTACTTAAGCACACATGCACTTAGACGTTCGTCCATACTCAAGATTTTGCCATCATTATTTTATAAAAATAGGTTCATGTAGCTTATACTATTTTCATATCTTTCTTTTCTCATCCAATATCTTAGTTTTAGAGCTTCCTATATGCTGAAATATGCATACATAATGGTTAGCAACGAGGCATGGTTCTTCCCTTCCTGTGACATACTGTCTAAGGGAGCAAAGGTATGCATGATGCCATTCACGCTTGGTTAGGTTCATCGAACAAATGTGGGGAAATTCCTGCTTATTTAAAAATAAGTCATAATAGTAAAACTTTAATTTGTGCCTTTTTTCCAAATCAGTGGGGATTCTGGGTGCTAGGTCTAAATTGGGACTGAACAATATAAAATTTTAAAAGTTAAATTAGAATGTTCTATTTTTTAATACTAAATGATTAATATGTTAGTTTAGAAAACTTGAAGTAGCATATTGTGATTTTTAGGAATCCTTCCCAATAATTATAACACAGGTAGATAGAATAATGTCTTTAATTGGATACCATATAAAATGGAGAGTAAAAAAAGCATTTATTTTTAATTTTCATCTCACTATAGTTATGAAGATTTATAATCTATTCAGTATCGAAAGAAAAAATATACATTATTTTAGAGATATAAGCTTCATAGTATAAATAAACTTCATAATGACATGGGTGGGCAACAGTAGGTTTACAATTGTGAGTACATGAATGACAGAGTTTATTTTTGTGTTATTTATTGATTAATTATTGTATTACTTTCCGTACAAACAACCTATATTACCCTACCCTGTATGTATTGTCTGGATATTGGATTAAAGGAGGAAAGGAAGGGAAATGTATCACCATCAGGCTGGATAATCAAGTAAAGAACAAAAAGACACAAACCAGAACAAATTTAGAGAAGCAGCTTCAAGACTGATGCATAGTATTTAGCTTATTTTAAGTTTTTAATGCTCCTCTAACTCAATAAAAACATAAACTTAAAAATACACAGAAAGTGCATAGGAAGTATTTTACCCTCATTTAAAAAATTGAGTAAAAGATAGTAAGCTATTTAAAAAGTTTCCTTTTGCAGACTTCAAGTAATGCATTGAGGTTAAAATCATTTGAAAGTTGTACAGTCGCTTAACTTACTCATAGTGCAGGAGGTCTTTCAAACTGCGGTGGAATAGAAGGCACGTATTGTGAAAGGGCTCGGCTGTGCAGTGGCTGCGGTTTGTTTTACGGAATTCCAAAAACGCTTCCTGGACCAAAAAGCTCAAATAAGCTCTGTATGCAAATATCCATCACTTTGTAAGTGTTCTTGTTCTGCCATCCGTTTAAATGTGGTAGGAGTAGAAATGTTGTCACTTAGGCTTTTGGCTTTAGATCCCAGATCCTAGAAATTTGCGGGAGTATGGATTAGCTCAAAAAAGCATTCTTATGCTTAATCAGTTATTTACTTTATTCTGAATTTGAACATTCTTAAAAACAACTGATCTGTCTTTTTTTTTCTGTCTGAGGTTATTTATTAAACAATATCTAGCAAAAGAAAAGTGTCAGATTTAGAAAAGGACTCAAACATTCAACTTCATTTGATAGAGAAAGACTTTTTAAGAATTATTTAACTGGTTTTCTGAGTTAATACCTTATTGTAAATTATTAATACTTTTGTAAGGGAATATTTGTGCTTTACTGAATTCAAAGTGATTGTTAAATAACAGCAAAGGATTTTTGTATTTGAAGTCACAAAAACATTTGATTTTTCTTTTTGCCTTTTTTAAAAAATTATAGGAATGCCAAGTGAAGTTGAGGCATACTCTCAATTCTCTGTACATGAGCTTAGTAAGCTTTAAAACTAAAGGACTGCAATAGGAAAAAATATACATTTTCCTTTAGCCATCATTTTCTATGATTTTTGCTTTTAGAAGAGTGTCTTCAATGTCCCTTTATTGTCTTTTGGCTCAGTGGAATGATGTACAATTTTTTAATGTAGTTTTAATTTGCAGTATTGAGTACTTCATTAATTTATCAAATAATGGCTTATTCATACATTTAAACCTTAACAGTGTTCTATGTGCCAGGAAAAGGTAATACCTAGAAACAAGGAAACAGAGAGAAGGACTTGCGAGTTAAAAAGTTTCTTAAAGAGTTCATCAACATTTATATCACCTTTTACCCATGATGGACTATAAAAATATATTCAAGGCTACTTTTTTTATTCAAAAATGTGTTTGATAATTCCATCAGCATTTAGAAATACATAGTTTATTTGTCAGAATTTGAAAATCTCCCCCTTTCTGCATAATACTTGTATGCTAGGAATATTTTGAAACACTTCGATTGGTCAAGCCATTTTTGATGAACGGGAATACAACTGAATTGGAATTTAGTGGCTAACCTGCATACAAATATTAAGTTACAGTGTATGTGGATGGATGGATAGGCCTTACAAAAGCATGCTTAATTATATTAAACTTTAAAGAACTTTAGACTTCACTGCTGAGAATAGGTTAATATTTTACCATATATATCAGTTTAGGGGAAATTAAGTGATAATTTATGCTATAAATATAGGCTAATTAAATAACAGGTAAATATTCTGCCTTCGAATGATTTAATTGCTTCCCTCTGAGTGAACTCATAATTATATTTTTAAATGTTGTGGCTGTCAGGATCAAAAGGTCAGAACACAGTAACTGAAACTTAGAAAAAAATATCTTGTTTTGAATCTCCTTGGGGAAAAAAATTGAATCCCTGTGCTGTCCTCTTAGTCCTTCAAAGCCTTGTTAGACACTGTGTCAAATGACTAGAATAAATGTGGCCCTCTTGGATCTGGAATTGGATCCTTCTTTCAGGGATGTTTAGATATTTCGTACATGCATGTGTTACTCTAGAACACTTGGCCTGTGTTATAATCCACAGTGTACTGGTTTCCAAAGCAATTCATTGGGAAAAATTTCTGTGTTAAATATTTTTCCAAGGCTCTTTGAGCACCTTTGCTTATGTAGAAGGGATCCTTGCCTCCCACTAAGACTTACATGGTACAGCATTCACCCAAAAAGGAAGCTTGTTCAGGGTTTAGGTAGCCAAAATGGAGGCAGGTGTCCCATTCAGAGAAATAATGCCAGAAGGGTCTTATGTAGAGACTTGAGTTTACTTAGGCAAAGATAAGTGGTGAGAGACCCAATATTTCATTATTCATTCAACAGTTATCTTGTGAACCCTACAAAGAAACACACAGTGAGTTTACAGGCCTGAATATGATGTATTAGGTTGAACAATATGAAATTGATGAGTGCTACAATAACTTAAGGTGCAACAGGAAGAGTGTGAAAGCAAATGCTTTTGCAATTGGGATATATTTCTGTTTCAGAACAATGCTACATACAAACGTATGTCCTATATATCTTGACTTGTACATGCTTGTAAAATGACTGTAGTCTTGATTTGAGTGGAAACATGGAAGTAAATTAAAAAATAAATGGTAAGTTGTGAGAAAATTGAGTGAAGAAAGAGGTGCGTATGGTAGTGGGAGTTTCATTTTTTTCTTCTTTCCTTATTTAGATTTTTTCTGAGTATAGACTCCTACCTTGGGAACTTAAAAAAATACATACCATATTTTGCTATGTATAATGCATACTTTTTTGCAAAAATTTTTGAGGGAAAAATAAGGATGCGCATTATACATGAGTAGTGCTAATTCTGCATCTATATAAATGTTTAAATATTTCATGCTTATGTATTAAAAGTTTAACTCTAGAAAGCAATAACAATATCCATATGCAAAGTAATACCTTGGAACACGATCATCAGTTTTGTCTCTAAATATAATTAAATAAAAAACTGAACCAAAAAAATTAAAATGAAGGACTTTTTTTCCTGAAAGGTTGGGCCAAAAACGTGGGTGTGCATTACACACAGGAGCACATTATATACAGCAAAATCCAGTATTTATGGGACCCATCTCTGGTGGGATGATTAAGACAATCATGTGGAAAAGCAGGGAGGGCTGTTCCAGACCCTACTTTTGAAGACAGTATCCTTGGCAGTTTTGGAGTGTCAAGAGGACAGCTGTGTAAAGGGGATTGAGTTATGTAGGTACAATTCCTGCTCAAATGCTATTTTTGGTCAATGTTACCTTCTGCATTACCTGAGTGCAGATTAATACTCATGTTTGTATGCATTTTATTTAATACTGTTTTTTTAGTTGCGACGATTGCTATGTACTGCAGCTCTTTAATGCTTTGGAAGGCTTCCTTTGATTAGTCTCTTTTGCAGTTTGCAGTATTATCTGTCTGATGATTGCACACACAGGATTTAAGTTGGGAGCACACCACACACAAACAGATAATGCTCTTTCACTGCTCTGTGTATATGTGAATACAATTTTAGTAAAAGTATGTTTGTGACTGAAATTACATCTCGTTTAGCTGAATAGGATACTTTCAAGTAATTATTAAAGCATATAAACCAGCAATAAAAGCAACTACTATTCACCATTTAATTTAGTTTGAAAATCTAATAAAACATGTTTTTAATAAAAATGATGTAAAACAGTATACTTAATAGGAAATTAAAGTTAGTAGTTAATATTTTATGATGGTGAGTTTTAATTAGAAACACTATTAAAGTTTTTTCAGGCTGAATACCCAATTCTCTGCCAAGGTTGTATTTTCTTATCTAAGATATTTTCTTTGTTCTACAACTTTGTTTTCCTTTAATGGTTTCTAATTGCTTAGAAAATTTTGCATAAAGCAAAATGATTAAAATAATGGGGTTATATTTTGTTTTGACATAAATAAAGTATTTTAGTTGCAGAATTGAATCTGTTCTTAACAATGTTATTGTTCTCAATTTCTAAGTTACATGCACTTCTGGATTTAAAATACCTGGAAATGATGCCCTGCTATTACTTTTTCTTAATTCAAGTTGTTCTAATGCCAGATTGAAAAATAATTTACATAACAAATTTATTCAGTTAATTATTCTGGGTTGAGATAGTTAGGCTGATGAAGCTTTAGAAAGCTTTCTTTTCATGGAATTTGCTCTATAAATAATTATATATCACAATTTTCAGAAATATAAGCTATCTTTATAAGCAATGTAAATAAAATAATTAGAAGGAAAGTTGTGAATTAGAGGAAATTTTGATCGCTAGATTCTCTTATAATATAATGTACATTGTATGTGTGTACTTAATAATTCAAAAGGGTTTTAAAGCATAATTATCTGTTTCCAAAAGTGGAAGAATAAATAACAATTTAGCTTACATATATATCATAAATATTGAACAAAAATGCTTAAGTTTTACATTTATTTTGTAGGTGGATATTTTTCTAACATTTAGGGTCATAATATTTGAAAGTTTTCTTTTCTCTTAAATGAAAAGTCTGCTTTTTGTTACTTTACTCATATTACATAAGTGGTTTTTCACGTGAGTGCTTGTTGAGAAATTTCACTGACTGGCTTCAGTCTGAAGCTGGTATTCCCCAGAGACCTGTCCAGTTCACACTAGGTCCTGGGCCTCTGGATCATTAGGAGAGATTGTCTGGGTTCCAGACTTGTCTTGTAGAGTCTGTTCTGATCGGCAAAGGATGTCAGGTTGATTTGGAATTTTACTTCTGGGCCAGCTCTTTGTTTTGAAATATTGCCCTGTGGTTGTCTTTATCTTTATGCCAGTGTTCACTGGCCCATGAACGATTACAGGGATCTAATGTTCAATGTTTCAGCACCTCCAGGAGAGACCAAAATTCTATTGGAACCGAGTAGTGGACATTAGTTCCTTTAGTCCTTCAATATTGACTTTTGTCTGTTGGATCATAAATAAGATGAAAAATCCATATGACTCTGGAGAGATATTAGAAAGTATATGTCTTTTGAGCATCTATTCAAATAAATTTTGAACCTATGAATTCATGTATCCAGCTGTACTATAGAACCAGAACCACTTTAATTTTCCCAATTTGAAAGTCTTCAGCAACTAATTTTTTGGTTTGTTTTCACTGTCACCGGGCGAGCCTTTGTGAAACTCTCACTGTAAAGTCAACACCCTGCTGGGCTTCTTTACAGCCTTGGGGTTGGAGTGTGGGTCAGACAGCTATCACGTTTTTAAAAATCAGCTTAGCCTTTAGGTCCCCCCCAAAAATATTTAGTATTAAATAGCACTTTGAAGCTGATGCTGCATGACAGTTGTACATAGAGATAAAGCAACTACAAAATGGGTCTAAATGGACCATAAAAATCTTAATTTACCAAGTTTTCTTTTATCAGCCATTAGATGGTAGGTTGATAAAAGAGAACAGTCAGAGGGTATTGAAGAAAGCAGATGAAAGGATATTTTACTGTAAATTCAGAATTTCATTATTTTGTTACCAGTCTCGCTTCTTCATTTGACTGGGAGCACCGTGGGGGCAGGATACAGTGCACCTCAGACATTCTCGTGCGCTGCCTTTGAAGCCAAGTGCGGTGTTTGCCGTACAGTAGAATACAGCTGTTGAATGGAAATGGTGTTTTGAACTTGCTTCCCCACCTGCTTGCTTCTGTAGTGGAAATGCACTCGGTCTTTCTTGCTAAATATTAGATAGGTAGTTGACTTCCTTGCCCATGAATGAATGACTGTTTTTTCTGTCCTTTTCACATTTTGCTTTGGAGTTCCTGATGCCTAGGCTGTCTCCCATGTCTACCTCCCAAAGCCACTCAGGAGCAATGGAGCAATAAAGTAGCTTGGAAATTCTAACTAAAGTGAATTCATTAAGAAGGCAGCATAAAGAAACTTAATTTTAAGTCCTGAGACCTTGTTTCATTTCCCAGTTCTGCCAGTGACTTAACTGGTTTTGCAGCCTTATTCAGGAAATGTTAACATCTTTGAGCAACAGCTTCTACACCTGTCAATCAGAAACTGAGCTAAGGCTCCAAGTTTCATTCTAGCTCCAGAACACTCTGAGTGTTCACCGCTTTGGGGTGCTCTTTCTCATCCATAACATTTTCTGTTGTCTTTGTTCTAACAAAACACCTTCCTTTAAAAGGTAAATGGGACTCCATAATTTCCTGTGCATCTCTACATTGGTTTAACTATTTCCTCAGACTGAAGGAAGGGGTTAAAGAGTAATGGAGACACCCTCAGCCTTCTCCCAGTCAGCTCTTCCCTCTTTAAAGAGCCAATTTGCTTTAAGATCCACGTATGAGAAGTACTTAGAAAACTGGGATGATTATGGGCAAAGCACACTTCCCACTCTTCCTTCAGTCTGGACTGCAGGAATCACCCAGAGTCTTTCTCTGCCTTGTCTTTGTTGCCATTCTCCATGCCTTTGGTAAGAAGCTGGGGTCAACACAAAGGCTTATGGGTTTTACTAAAATGTAAAATTAATACTTCCTTTCCCCCCTCTACTTTATGAACATAATTTATAAGAATCTTTATTCCTTGTTTCTTCCTGAATGTGCATGTGTGTGTATGTGGAGGGAGTATTTTCTAAGATAAATAATGTTTTTCTTTCAAATGCTTTTCATAAAATTGATCCTGAGATCCCGAGATCCTTAGATCCTGGAGGGTTTTTTAGGTTTTCCTTACATAGCAGCAGCATCAAAAACTTTGGAGACTTTTAATCTATATACATTTCAGAAATTTTGAGTTTTTTTTCTGGGCAGTCAGATATCATTAATCAGCTCAGCTCAGTATGGAGATTTATTCACTAACATATTATTGTTATAACAGTATCTTGGAGAATAGATCCTACCATCATACAGAATTAAAAAATACTACTTATCACTGCTTACCTCTCTCTTTATTCAAATCTTTGATAAAGTAATCAAGAAAGATCACATTAGCATTGCAGGTACAGTGAACACCGATGTCAGTGTTCTAAATTGGTCTCCGTGAGGACACGCTTACTCTCCTAAAGCATGGCAGCACCATCAGCAGCTTGTTTACAATGTCATGTGCATAATTCTGTTGTATTAGAGTTGGCAAAAAACATCTAGGTTCTCACCTAGGTTCAACCATCTACAATCAAATTGTAGATTGCAGGGATCGAGCAAAGAGCAAAAAGGACTCATGGGAAAGGTCAACAGTGTGGTGATTGCTGGAGGAGAGAGGTATAAGGGGGATAAATGCTAATGGGAAAAATATAATAAATTAAAAAAAATAAAACACTCCCCCCAATAAACTAAAATTTTTTGAAGATATTTCCAACAGAAAGTGAGGATAGGTGATGGTGAGGACAAGAATGTCATGGCTGCTCTCTCTGTGCCAGGCACTGTCTCTGAAATTAACTATTCAGGTTTTCACAACAATCCTGTGAGGTAGGGACTCTTGCTATTTTGTGGTGTAGATGAGGACACTGAGGCTAAGCAATTAGCTTTTCATCTCCCGACTGCTAAGGGGTAGAAACAGGATCGGAACACAGACATTCTGGATCTGGAGCCTGCGTCTTTAAAGAGGAGTTCCTAAGTTTCCCCAAGTCCAGTTCTGTAACCATTGCACTCATTATATCCTGAAGCGTATGCTTACTTACATACCTGATTTTATGCCATGCAAGTTCAGCCTCCCATTATGTTCTTGCTTTCTAAACAGGGAATTAACACTCTAATATTTCCCTGTGCTTTTTAATTTGCCTGTAATAGCTCCTTATAGATGTGTCCCCATTCTTGCCTCTTTCATGCACATATGTCTTTGTTTCTGCATGGTCATGTAAGCTCTCTACAACAGGAGTAGCAAATTTAAATTCTGTTTATTTCAATAATGTCTCTTGACAATATTCACCCTATGTTTAAAATTCCTATTTCCTTTTATCGGTTAAATTTATAATTGACATTTGACAATTTCTTTCATTTCCCTATTCTTCCTTTGTATGGAAAGGACAATAGGCATTGTGATTGACCTCCTCTACTGCATTCATTTTTCTGAATCTTCTCATTTGATTTTGCTGTGCTCTATTCTAAATAATAAGGCCAAGCTTTGGGAGAAGGAAAAGAAACATTTTTCATTCATACCATGCACTCATGACAATAATGATTTCACTTATTTTATAAGCTTTTTTGGATAACATTTCATCTTTGTTCTGGGTGAAATAATAAAGGTTATACATATTTACGAAGAGTATTACTTTTCTATGTAAAGCATCCAGATGAATAGGCCATATTGAAATATCAACCATTCAAGTCATATGTCTAAAAATGATATACTTTATATGATAATAGTCATATTAAACTAATAAAAGCATCTTTAATATTAAAGGGTGCTTATTGTGGAAATTATCCAAATTCAGTAAATTTATATAGTAATGGGATATTCAGCCCTATCCAAATGTGAGCAAACTTTCAAAATGAAAGAACACGTCAAACTTCAAAGAAAACTTTAATGTGATAAGTTGAAATTACTTACACTTGTGAAAAGAATAAAACTAGACCAATAAAGTTTATTAAGAACCTGTGAGATATTATGGTTTTGAGGACCTATATTGGGTGAACTGAGAGGCTGATAACAGAACTAGTTACCAGCTAGCCGTATTCTTTGTCTAACCATCATGAATGCCTCTACATGTTTTATAGGGCTTGTCAGCCAGCCCATCTGTAAATGGGCTGGCTTCTGCATTTGCTTCTGTAGGTAAGGGCTTACGCCTATGTAAAAACAAGACTATAAAATATTATTCTGCATATGAAAATTCTATAACTGACTTCCAGATAGACTAGGTATTTTGACTTTATTTTGACAAAAAAAATTGTGTCCCATATTGGTGATGTGATAACAGTACGGTTTAACAATCAAAATAGTTTCTTGGGTCACATATTATTCTTATTTCAAATTAAATCCTTTCTTTTGTTTCCTTTCTGTTAAATCATGCTGCTTTTTGCTACTAAAATAACATTTTAACTTGTTAAACAAGTGTTTACTAAGAATTCTTTATAAAGCAGGTTTCAAACTATTGTTAAAGCTGACACTGAGTGAACATATGGTCCAGGGGCCAGCTTATGGTACTATGGACAGCCATGGACCAGAGTTCTCAGAACTAAAGTCTAGATCCCGGGTCTGTGCCATAATCTGTGTATCATGATGCAGACCATTTCACAATTAGCCTAAGAGTTCTCTGTTTTCATTTAGAGGTGATATTTGCTTTATTAACATCACCGAGCCTGTTGTAGGAAACAGGAAGATAATATACTCATTTATAAAAATATTTATTGACTGTACTATGTTCCAGAATGATAGGAAGTGCTGAGAATTTAGCAGTGTGCAATACATAAAAGGGGTCTACATTATTAGTGTCAATATATAGTTGAGTAGTGTTGGGACACAGGATGAAATTTGTAATTAGGTGTTGTGACAACCACTGGGAATGAGAAGAGCCTCAGTGGAGAGTATAGCAGTGGCACTGATGAACTTGGTCTTGGAGGAGCTGGAAATGCCTCTCAGAAGAAGTGACATAGACCCAGAAGAGGAACAACAGTTCACAGGTGACAAGAACCAAGAGAGCACCTCAGGCACAGCATGTGCCAAGGCCATGCGCTTTGTGAATGGCTAAGGTATAATGGAGCAGTATTTTGATGTTAAGCAATTTGTGCTTTGTTTTTCAAATCTTTTTACTTCTGTGGGCCACATCTCCTTTCTAGCAGAATTCTTGGCTTTCCGAATGACCTGCCCTCGAGCTAAGCATAGTATATAGAGAAAAAAAGAATCAATTGCTTGGACTTTGAGTGCTTAAAAAGATATTTTAAAGTTAATAGCATAGCTATACATCTTTGAAACCTTGCCTTTTACCGAATCTAAGAAACTGGCTTGAAATAGGAGCAAAAGCCTAGAGGTTTGAATGAATAAATTATATAAGGACAAGCAAGAATGCATAATTACATTAGAACATTTTTTCCCTTTCCAAAGAAGTTAACGATCCAAGTGTATATGGGAAAGATCAATTTGGAGAGATGAGATATGAGTTTCTCTGGGCCTAGTGGCCATGGCCAGCACAGCAGGGTAATTGGAATAGGCTCCAAAGATAAAAGGACAGAGTGAGCATGGGTCTCGTTATCCAGGGTGTAGTCAGGAAGGCTGCAGACCTCATACAGAGACACCTATGTCCCACATGGCACCCGAGGACTGCAGTAGACTAGCATGAGGTACTTAGGTAGTAGGCCAAAGGAATGTCTCAGAGACACACACTTAGCATGGGGCGGCTAAGAGGTCTGGTGAAATGGAAGACTCTCCATGGTTGGGATGAAAAGTCCTGAATCTACCACCTGGAAGAGCTGACAGGGTCATCAGCAAATTCAACGAGGATAGACATGTGATGCGAGAGCTACTCTTCCTTGAAGAGGAGTAGGAGAAAGGAAGCTACTTCTTCCTTGAAGAAGTGAGGAGAAAATAAACTGGCCTCCTTTTCCTTCTCACCTACCATTCCCAAGCTTTATAGGACATCATGTCACTGAGGTCCCTAGGAAGATGGGGAAGGGGCTGGTGGTGGTTAGAATCCTGACTAGTTTACAAGCAAGACTGAGTTTCTTATACAGAAAAAGACTGAGTTTTCACTGGAAATGACTGAATGACCTTAATTTGGCATAAATTTCTTTCCCCAACTAGAAGTGGGACAAATAAATTGAATTTGATTAAAAAGGGAAAATGCCCTGTCTTTTGTATTTTTGGGTTAGTGACCGTGTCAATTTATACCAGTCCCATATGGAATGCAGATGTTAGTAGCGATCATCATTAAATTTGAGGAAAAATCAAGAAGTTAACATTTCTAAGGTACCTTCATAGCTACCTTAAATTTATCATCTTGATCGATTTTCCTCCTTTTTAAATACCTTGTAGGAAATTAGAAAGTAGGTCCATTTACTACCTGCATTCTTCTATAAGGGATCATTAGGCATTTTAGAAATGCTACTCCAGATAAAGACACATGTTTTAAAATTATGCTATGTATTTGACCTCATGTAAGTAATTATTGAATTACTGAATGTCATATTGGCTTGTCATTGTATAACATAGTTGTATTGAACACAGCTTATTAAACGTTTTATCCTTTACACTTACTTTTTTCAAATTATTTGACCATATGTAGCAAAGGAGAGCATTCTTACCTGTGGGAATTGGTTTGTTAAAGTGGCAGCTTTGGGGGGGGTCTGTCACCGTCTGATTGGAGTCATTCTGCATCCACATCTGGTGTCACTTGAGGAATGATTCTGCTTGAAGACATCCTTTGCATTTTGCCAGTTGTCTTTATTAATAAAGGGCAAAAGCCATTATTAATAAGAATGACTTAAATTTAGAAGAAGGAAATTAACTTCACCTGAGACATTTCACTTTCAATTAGAATCCAATTAATGTCCACCTAATGTGAGTTTCTGTGACAACGACTGCTGAGAGGCTGTGACCATCATCCTCAAAGGCTGGTATTTATTTCACTCTAATGTAAAGGGAAAATGGATATGTATTATCTCCATTACAAGTGTAATCTTGTATTCATTGCCCACATATTTAAATTTAGACAGAAACATTGACTTCAAGCAAATGCTAAAATGTTTCAGTTATATGAGATGAAAAGAAGTAACACACAAATATACATTGGATCCTCTTTTCATGGAAATTATTTTAAAATAGAGAAAGTCAAACTCTGGATTTAAAAATCTATGAAGGAATTTTTTTCAAGTGTAAAAATAATAGAATATATTTAGTAGTTTGTGTTCAACCTGCTTTGGAAGTTAGTTTTATTATTTTGTTTTTCCAAAGACATCAATAGATATTTGCTATTATTATCAGCATTGTCATGGAAATAATATCTTGGAACATTTGAATACTTTGCTTTTTGTTGCAAGAGGCAGTAATGAAAAAATAGCAAAATCACCAATTGCTCTAATAACCACTAGAGGTCTACTGATATCAAGTTTCTGCCAATATCCTTCATTTCTACACGTATTTAAAATTAATAATTTCATATGAATTTAAATGAATTTCTTCCTCTTTGTTGTATGTATCTTCATTTAATTGACTTTAATTCCACTTAAAATTAAGGATATTTGTTAGTTTCTTGGATTTTTTAAGGTTTCTATTTTTTTCTCAAGTTGTGTTTAAACACTGTATCATGACTATTAACTTTTAGGGAAACAACTTTTACGTGATTGTTGGGTGTTGGGTACTCGATTTAAACACACACACAGATATGGTAACATTAGTTTAAAATATGTCTGTCTTTCTTTTTCTTCAGTAGACTAAATGAGTTCCACTTGATTCTAAAACAGGAATTTGCTACCTGCTGTTCCACATTTTTACGCTGACCTGTGAATATGTATATCTTCAGGGAGTTTGCAGTGTGCATGCCAATCAAGCATAAGCAGAGTTCGCCATTCCAGAGCTGATGGTGTCAGTCCCATTGCTAAAAACAGATGCTCTTTATTTTGTTAAAAATAATAAATATTACAGGCCATCATTTTGTAGAAATTTGGTGTCTAAGGACCCTGGAAGTATGAAATGTTACTGTGCTAGTCAGTATGATTTGCCATTTTACATTATTTTATATAGAAGAAGGTGGCAATTGAAATCTGTGTGAAGGAATGAAGATGCCCATCTTTGAGCTCAGGGCATAGGAGGAGCGCAGTAAATGCTGTCCAGCGGACCTTCTGTCTTCCTGTAGTGAAGCACAGGTGACATTTGAAGACTAAGACACACCTTGTAGTCCCAGATTCTTCTGTATCTGCAGTACTTTGAAGAGTCCCAGGTTGTAAAGCTTAGTAGAAGTGTCGCTTTCGTCATCCTGTCATTCTAATCCAGCTTCTCTTGCAAAGGTGAAAAGTGAGATTAGAAATGTGGTGTCGCCTTGTAGAGACAAGGAGGAGGGGAAATGTGTAAGTTCTGGGATTCATTTTCTCATTAGCCAAAATAATGGTGAATACATCTACAATAAAGAAAAAGTCATCTGAAATTAAGGAAACATTGTTTAGTTAACTGCTCCTGAATTTATTTTCAGACATCACTCTATCTAGGAAGCAGGGTAAGATCATGAATGCAGTAAAGGGGTGACTTTCATTCAGTCCAGCTAGCCAGCATTAATTATATTTTGTCATATGTTGCTAGATAATATTTTACACTCTGCAGGATGGCCTTCTGAAGCCCACTGCTGATGTAAAGGATGTAGAGGCTGCCAGAAGTGGCTCCTCTCGGCTGCTGCACATGTACATGAAATGACGTTTGTGTGCTCTACAAGGAATGCTAGCCTTGGGGCAAGTGAAGGCTGATTCCAGGTCACGTTCTGCTCTGCTGAGCCAAACGTGCTGGTGCAAGGCTGCATCCTCCCAGAGGAATGGGCATTGTGCTAAAATTCGTCTAACAAGAGGCAGCACTTTTGCAAGTAGCCAGACTTTCTGTAGTTCACTGCAGACTTCCTGTGTGCCACTGTCTGCCCCCTACTAACATATCCCCCTCATTCACCTGTCATGGAATGTTGGGAACTGCCCTGTCTGGTATCAGAAACTGTAACCCCCGCCAAGGCTACGGCTGAGGGAACGACCTTGGACCGTAAGCCAGCAAGGAGACAAAAGCTTATTTCCCTGGCAGGAGCACCACTTTTGCTCCTTTTACTTCACCCTGTCTGGCCCCCAATGCTTGGTCGGTTAGCCAATGACGGGTAAGATTCCCCAAGGGGGGAATGACCTAAGATAGGCACAATCACGTGGGAGGCCCCCAAGGAAGGACTTTGGGGGCTACAGCAAAAGGGGGTGATGGACCCTCGCCCCTCGACTTTGACATAGCCTGAGTCCTCATGGTCTGCAAGAAAATTTCCTAATCTCTTGGCTGCCTTAGTTCCCTTACTCCACCTAAGCCTGAAACAATGACAGGGTGGTGCCACCCTGTGCTATCAAGGGCAGGTTCCCCGGGTGATCAGGCCTAAGAAAGAATATGTAAAATCCTGTGAAACTTGCTTTGTTTTGAATGCTCTTGGTTGAATGAGAAGGGTCCAAGGAAGAAGTAAGTTTGTTCCTTGAAGTCTTTTACAGCTCTTTGACCCTGACTCAAAATAGGCCCTCAGAGTTCCTTGCTATCTATTGTTTGATACTTTCTTCCTGGCAATGGGTAATGAGCTTTACCTGAATTCTTGTGCAAACAAACCCAATAAAAAGTCTCTTGGGAGGGGGAACGGCACTCTCTCCTAGGGTGCTCTCCCCTAGGGAGGGTGGCCTGGCACTCCCCACTAGAGGGAGTGGCCGTTCCGCTCCTACTTCCCTACAGGACCTGGTTGTCTCTGTGTGTGTTTTTCTTGTGTGTCAATGAGCCATCTGCAGCATTTCATGGCCGCTGCCTATTGGTGGCCGCGTCAATGGAATATAAGATTGTATCATTATATCTTTGGTATCTGAAGGTTCTTATATTTTCTCCCTTATCAAAATTAAAAAAACAGATACCCCTAAAAAATAAAACCTTTGCAACTATTGATGAATAACTATATTTAAATTACCAACTATTACTTGGGAAGGTGTGGGGAACCTCTGTCCCACAGAGCTCTCCCAGTCACCGTGGATGAGAATAAATCTACCAAGACATGATCTGCTTGGGGAGAAAAGGCTGGCCAATCTCTCAGTGGAGAAAGGCCTCAAGCACCTCTTTCCCTGGGTTTTTATTGGATTTAGTTTGCATAGGAATGCAGGGTGTATATGTAAAGCTCATCAGTCATTGTCAGGCAGTAGTGATCAAGGAACAGATAACATTCAAAGAACTATAAGGGCTTATTCTGCATCAGGGTCAGATAGATAGAGTGATGCCATAGGGCCATACAACTTTGAGAAACAAACTCATTTTATGCTTGTACCCTTAACATTGAAATTGAGGGCATTCTTAACAAAGCAGGTTTCACAGGATTTTATGCATTCTTTCTTAGGCCTCATCGCCCCCGCCTCCTTCCCACCACAGGAACCCGCTGTTCTAGCACAGGGCTGCACCAATCTTTGGCATTGTTACAGGTGGGGCATGCGGGCAGCCAAGAGATTAGGAGACTGTTTACAGATGGAATGAGGACTCAGGCAATGACAAAGCTGAGGAGTGAGGGTCTTTTGTCTCTCCTCTATCATCCCTTAAATCTTCCCATGATGGCCCCTTTGACACTGTGCCTGTCTTAGGTTGTTCCTCCCTTGAGGAATCTTACCCATCATTAACTATGCAGCCAACCTCCAGGGGCCAAGCAGAATGAAGTAAAGGGGGCAGTGGTTGTGCCTCTGCCAGGAGGATAGGTTTTGTCTCCTTAGTGGCTTATGGTCCCAAGGTCTTTTTACTCAGCCTTAGCCATGGGGGGTTACAGCCTCTGAAACCAGGCAGGGTGGTTCCCAACAGGAAGGCTCTGTAGGAACTTAAAGCCCTTTTTTTTCTTCTTGCATTTATGGAATGTGTGTGTATATACAAAATATATACAGAAGATTTCAAGCATATACACAAATAGAGAAAACTGTAGAGAATGTATTCATAGTGGAATGTACTGATTCCCAGCTTCACAGATTATCTACTTGTGAACTGTTTGAACTGGAGGAAGAAAAGCACTAAAAGAGAATGTGCCTCTGACTTTTTAGAATCTCGTCTCGCTTCAGCCGTGCCTCTTGTGCCAAGATCGTAGTGGAATCCACGTGAGATTAGTCCCTTCTCTCATTTTCTTCAGCTGCAATCACAGTGCTACAAGGAACTAAAACAATTTTTTCTTACTACTTCTGGAAGCATTTCATAAACATGATTTAAAAGATTTAAGATTGTTAATACAATGGGTTAAAAAATAATTCAATCATCTCTCAATTATTTAGTCCCAACTATGAACCAAACATTTATTTACTACCATTTGTTTAGACCACAGCAATGAAAAAGGAAGACAAGAGACCTATTACCTTGGACTTTATATTCTACCAAATGAAAGTCCAATTATATAAACTAAAGCCCTAAATCCTATGTGTGAGAGGGAGTAAGGATCATCAAAACTGCTTTGTTAGAACAAAAAATCAGAAATATGTTTCTTTTTTAAGGAAATGTTTAAATTAAAAATATATTAAAATTAACAATTGCCCATTTGTATATTCATTCATTATTATGCATGTTGCTTCTGTCTTCTTTTACGATTTTCTATCCCATTTGGTCTTTGGCAGTTTGCCTGTGATGTGCCTGGGGTATGTGTGTGTATAAATTCTGGTTAAGGTTTGTTGAGCTTGTTACCTCTGTGGTTTGAGATTTTCTTAAATCAATTTCTTCAATTTTCAGACTCCCTCCACCAAATTTCAGTCCCATGTTCTCCCGTCTCTGTTTTTGAGATTCTAATGGCATAATTACACGTATATTAATTGATATTATGTCACAGATTATTGAAAGTCATTTTTTATCTTTTTCTTTCTGTTTTAATTTTTTTCCTTTGGCTTCAAATTTACTCATTCTTCCTTTATCCATCTTCAATCTCTTGTTAAACTCACCCAGTGAACTTCAATTTCAAACACTGTATTCTTTAATTCCATAATTTCCATTTGGTGCTTTTCTTAAAGCTTCCAATTCGTAACTGAAATATTCTATTACTTTACCCAATATATCAGTCTTTTACTATAAGTTGTTTAACATAATAATGATTCTTTTAAAGCCCAAGCATGCTAATTCCAATAACTGAATTAGATATAGATCTTCATCTAGTTACTTTGATTTCCCTTATTGTAGGTAATAAATGCACAAGAAGACAAACTATAGAAGTTTATAAAATGATAAATTTATATCATGATTAATAATGCTATTGAATTATGTCACAATTCACAAGTGAAGTGTTACACCTACTACTATTAATATATACATCTTTGTTTTATATTTAAAATTTTTCAAAGAGCTATACCTCTGTATTTCTTTAAAGTATTTAACTGTTATCTTTAATTCTCTCTCCTCTATGAGACTTCTACAGCTCTGTTCTATTGTTCCTTCAAATGAGTCTTCATGTTATTAATATTTCAGGCTTTGATATTTGCCATTTCTTATTTTAATTCCTCATTTTCTTCTTTTGCCTATTTTTCTTACCTCAGCCAGTCTTGTCCTTATCTCACTTTTTCCCACATCTCTGCTTTATCTTTTTTCCTTTAGTGAAAGACTTAGTGTCTTTTTTGGTACATACTATTCTAAATAATACACATTTTGTTCCTTTGGTGATTAGAGTAAGAATTTGTTCCTAATTACATATCTAGAGGAGTTACAGCAGCTATGGTAAACAGTGATTACTATCTACTGAGTTCAGTCTTTCTAAATGCTTCTAAGATACAACAGGTATTTAAGAATTGGTTCCTTCACCTCAATGAATTTATAATATCATTGGTTAAAAATATTACCTGATAAATGAATCAAGTAAGCTTTGGATGTTATAATAAACTGGCTGGGCTTACTTTTCCTTCACTAGTGCTTGGTTTCACTAATGTAGAGCTGATAAAAACAACAAATTTATCCTCCCTAAGCCAGCTTTCTAATTAACCTGATAGTGTAACTCCAGTAGTGCGGGGTATGTGCCTTGAAAGAGAGTTTAGACAGAACATTGATTGACCTTCTTGTGGGAACATGTTAATGCTCTGGCCACCATCCCATAAGGTTATCTAGTATATATACATGGTGTTCTTCCAAAGAATTCTTGAGCGGTCTCCATTTAGAACCACTGTAATAAAGTATGTAAGAGATTAGCAGTGCTCTTCTCTCCTCATATGGCCAGGTCTGCAGGATTAGAAGGTTGGCAATAACAGCTCATTGCATTTTTCTTGTTCACCATATCTTGAAGAGCACTATTAAGATAATGCTTGTTATCTTCATCATAAACATTATTATTAAAATTATTTTATGTAAGATTAGTGTTTATTCATTCAACATTAATTCAGCAAACATCTCCCAAATATGTATTATGAACTAATGACTAAACTAAATACATGTACATACTCCTAGTTCTTAATTATACTCTCTGATATTTTTATGCTTCATGATACATTTAAGTCACTGCTACATGGTAATATAAAGCCTTTTTTGTTGTTGTTGTTTTATTGTATTTCTTGGCATGAAATTTGGGCCATTTAGAGCATATGAGCCTTGTACATTCCTCTAAGTTAATTTGAAGTTTCGTTTTCTGAAGGAAAAAAATTGAATGTCTCAGATATACCATTGCAATTTGGAATAAATCACATGACAAGGCAGAATGTGATGTCTTTTTGCATCTACATCATACCTTTACTCCAAGCAGGTCAGGAATTTCACACACCCCATCTCATCCCCATCCAGATTTCCCTTCTGCAGTCGTTGCCCAAACACAGAGAAGTAAGGTTTCTGGACTCGGGTCATGCAAACCTCCTCTTCAGACACCAACAATATACCTTCTGTAAGTTCTGGTTTTCTCTACAACGTGGCTCATGAATACACCCATTTCCTCCAACACAATGAATTCAACCAACCATTACTGTGCATCGCTGTTACTAGGCATTGTCGTAGGCTCTTGGGAGGAATCAGTAAACCAAATAGGAAACAAACCCTTCCCTTTTCCTCCTGGCAACCGTATTTTAAAGGGAGGAAGGGGGTGGTATTGGGAAGATCATAAGTTAATAACATACAGCATTTTGATGAGAGAGCAAAGCAAAGGAAAAGTGAAATACTGAGGGGGGAGTTAGACAGAAGGGTAGGGACGTGCAAACATAAACATTTTTTAAGTTCCCAACTATGTAAAGCAGTATCACTAAAAATTAGTTCAAAATTGAAAGTTTAAAAACAGGGTGGTTTGGGGTTTTTTGCATATTCAAATTGAGAATTGAATTTATTAATTCAACTGAGTAAACATTTATTGAGAACAGTTTTGTACAAAGTGCTGTTCTGGTGGTTGTGAGGACAAGGGTGGGTAGGGCATGAGTCCAGCTCTCAAGCTGCTCGAAGTCTGGGCTCATCAGATTCTGGTTCTCTCTCCCTCAAAGTGTAATCATTGAAAACAATGACCATTTATTATCTCATGATTTTGTGGGTTGACAGAGCTTAGCTGGTAGTGTTTCTGCTTCTCCTGATGCCGGCTGGACAGACCGCAGTCCTCTGAGGTCTTGTTGCCCTGGACCATCAGAGGTGGCTCACTCCCATGCTTGATGACTTGGTGGGGGAAGGCTGGGGGCTCAGCTCTGCGGGGACATGGGGATGCTGGGACACTGGGACAGCTGGGCCTGTTTCTTTCTCTTCATGTGTTGTGGCCTCTTCTCATGGCCTTACCACATAGTTCTGCACGTGATTCTTCCACATGGTTCTTTCAGCAGGTAGTGAGACTGTTTCCTGGTGGCACAGATGTCAGTAAAGTGCGAAAGGAGAAATGACAGACCTGTGTAAGGGTTGAGTCCAGAACTCACACAGGGTTACTTCTGCATGCTACTGGTAGAAGTGCGTCTCAGACCAGCTTAGATTCAAGGAGCGTATTTCACAAAAGGAAAACTATGGGAAGAACAGATGATCCGGGGCCACTGTTGGAGAGGAATAATTCCAGGAGACAGTGCTTATGAAGAGCACAGGGTACTGTGGAGACACTGACCAAAGGCATCTGTCAGTCTAGAGACACTTGGGTGAGGATTCCAAGAGCAAGGCAAAGTCCGAGTTAGCCAGTAAGTGAGGAAGAGAAGGATATGCCAGGTGGGGGGCAGGGCATGTTGGGACAGAGAGAGAAATTGTACAAGACACAAGTCAGAGGAATGTGTGATGTGTTCTGAGAACTTTCAGCTATTTACTACGAGAATAGAGTACAGCCTCTTTGAGTAAATACTGAGAAAGAAGGCTGAAGAGGAAGACAGAGATTGGAGCCAGGGGTATTTCATAAAATGAGGACAGCACTGTATCAGGAGTTGCAGTGAGGATTAAATTATATCGAATACCTGGCATATGCACAGGGTGGGGCAAAAGTAGGCTTACTGTTTTGAGTACATGAAACAGAGTTTATTTACTCTTTTTAAAAAAAGACTTTATTTATTTTTAGATGGGAAGGGATGGAGAAAGAGAGGGAAAGAAACATCAGTGTGTGGTTGCCACTTGAGCACACCCTACTCGGGACCTGGCCCACCACCCAGGCATGAACCCTGATTGGGAATTGAACCAGTGACCCTTTGATTTGCAGGCCAGTGCTCAATCCACTGAGCCACACCAGCCAGGGATATTCTTGTGTTATTATTTATTGTATTATTTTCCATTTGAACAACTGTAAACCTAGTTTTGCCACATCCTATATACTAGGTTATTTATATGTATGTTGTAAATCAACTAGATGATTTCTAACACTTATTTTGCTGTGGTTAAGGGATTTGAACTTCACCCCCAAATTGATAGGAAACCAATTATTCTAAGAAAATTAATTTTCTATGTGCAATTTATAATAGAGAATATTATGTATTATTATTTATAAGTTGTTTTACATTTTATATCAATGAAATTTATAATAAATGCACATTATTTTTTTTGAAAATTGGTTGTTAAACACTTATTAGTACATCACAAGTATTGTAATCTTTCTGTTCCCTGTATATTTCTCACACACTTTTCTCTACTTTTCATGCATTGAATTCAATGTTTCACCAAGATATTCTCTACTGATCTGAATTCCAACTCACTAATATGCTATACTTTTATCTCCGACTATTTTACATTGTATCTATAAAATGCCACATTTTAATTCTCTCACAGTTAACATTATTGAATTCCTTTTGACTCCCTTTCATAGGTTCCAGTTCTGGTGAAATTCACATTCCTTTTCTTCTAACCTCTTCAATGTAATAATCACAGTTACTTTAAAATCTATTTCTGATAACACCAATAACTGGATTTCCTGTGTATTTTTATTGTCTATTTTCTATAATCAGTATTTTTCTCTTCATCCTGTTTCTTGGTATGCCTTGTAATTTTTAAATTAAATTATGAATATTGTATATTAAAAATAGGAGGAGGTCCCAGGAATGGTATTTGGCTGTGGTCTCACTTCTGTGCTACAACCCTTTCTCTGGGATCTGGACTACTCACTCCCTGGCTACCTCTTTGGATCTAATATCCTTTTTTTTTTTTAATAGCATCATGAGATTTCCAAAAGTTCCACTCCCTTCTCTGCCTATTAGCAATATATGCTGATATTCTTGGTCTCCACCTGTAATAGGCATTTGCCCCGAGAGGGGAAAAGCTGCTTAGAGAGTATTGGTTCACACTTCTCGAATTTCCTTCTTTCTGGGGTCTTGGGCTCTCAAACTCTGGTTGCCTGCTCTCTGTCTGATGCCTTCATACAGATCTGAAGCATACATTTTTAAAAATTAGCTTTTCTGGTTATTCTCCGTGGTAACATTGTCTGCTCCCGTCTGTTCTGTAACGGTTGCCTCTCCTGCTCCTTTGGTGATTTCATACGCCTGCCTCCATGAACCAGGACAGTCTCTCCTCCATGCTCTCATCGCATTCTACACAGAATCGTATTACAGTGATTATCCCTGTGAAGGGTAAAGACTTGTGTACTTGTCTGTCTCTACTGCTAGACCACAGATTTCTAGAAGGCACACTGTCTTATTTTTCTTTACATTCCTATTTCCTGTTACGTGATTGCTGCTGAAGAAATGATTGTTTCATAAATAATTAAAAAGTGGGTGTGGGCATATATGTGTAGATTTCTGGACCACACACTATGTCATTTATCTGACAGTTATTTCAGACTTTGTTTTCCTCTAAATTTATGCTTTTAAAAATCTTAATTTCTTAACATACATTTATAACTTTATTTTTAAGAAATTTTAAACAATCAGAATTTATTTTCTTATACAAAGAGTATTGAGTTATAATTATGTTTTTATCTTAGGAAAATAAGACAATAGTGTCAAAGTGAGTTGAAAAAATAATGTTTTTTAATTGACTGTAATATTTGTGAATATTATAAACCCATCATAATTAATATTTATATATCTCTTTTGGCATATTTTAGTATTTTAGATGTTATTTATTCACTTTGTTGCATTAGATATTAAAATCTTATAGATAATGTGAAAAAATGCAAGTTAGTATACAATTAGGAACTTTCATATATTTATTTTTAAATTCCCTAGTTAGAATTTGAACACCCTCTCTAAGAAGCCTTTGCAGATTCCTCAGGGAAGAGTTAGCCATTCCCTTTCACAACCTTTCATAGTCCTTTATTTCTGGCTCTTTAATGGCCATTATCAACTTGCTCTATATATGAGATCTGTCTAGAAGGTATCCAGGCATGTACTATGAAAAATAGAGACATCTATTGAAGAAGATACAAGAAACATTGTACATAGGACAATGACACCTCAGTCCCTTAAAAAGTAGGAATTTTGGGACCTCACACAGTTCTCCCAGTCACCATCAGCTGCCCATGGTATTTCCCTGAATCTCTTTGATGGTCTGAAATCTCTTCCCTTTCAAAGGTGATTTTAATTTTGAGAAAAGCCAGAAGTTGCAGAGTGCCAAATCTTGGCTATAGGGGGACTGAGTTGCCTGGGTAATTTGATATTTTGCCAAAACCTTTGCAGAAGACATGATGCAGAAGTGGGCACGTTGTTGTGATGAAGCTGCCAATCACCAGTTGCCTGCAGTTGTGGCCTTGCTGAATCATCTAAATCATTTCCGTGGAGGACTGTACAAGCTTAATGCTAAATTTGATGCAGATTCATTGCTCTGCTTGCTCAGTCATTTTAAATGAGATGGCCACACAGTACATATGCTCACTCAGCAGTCTACCACCCCCACTGGCCAGCACAGTGAAGTCGTCATTGTTCATACATGCACATTCCAGTCCACTCTCTTAGGCTGCCAATTTACATGGATGTCGCACAAACCATTCTTGTTATATTAACAATGGTTGGACTTTTTCTGGACAGTCTTCATATACATGTATCTGTTTAAAATTAAAGTATTCTACCTGTTTCCACTAATCTGGCTTTATTTTCATCTCAACCAGTTACACTCTACTTACATACTCACATTTTCTGCCCCCACACAAACACGCACATGCATACACACACAAGGTGAGCTTGAGAAATTGTATTTATCTCTGTTTGCCTCACTCTTGCATGCCCAGCACCTCAAACTGTTTCTGGCATGCAGAAGGTGTGTGGAATGAATGTCTGCTTCCTACATTAGACTGTGAAGTTACTGAAGGTGGGGACAGTGATCTGAAGTGATCTAATACTTAGTATCCCAGCACCTGAAAGCAGGTGCTATTTTATAATAAGTATAACTCCCTCTCCTATTAGGTAAAAAGGGATCATGTCATTCATACTGGAAGAGCCCACTAATTGTAGTAAGTAGCTATTGTTCAGCATGTCATTCTTAAAATAGAATTACTACATAAGAAAGCTACATATTTAAAACTTCATGCTTTGAATACATATTTATTTATTGAATGTTATAAACCCATAATGATTAATTTTATAGAGATTTATACTTCTGATACATGTTAAAATCCTTAGATATTATATAGCCACTTTGATATTACAATCATATAGGTGACATGAAAAATACTTTTGTATAGTTATGGAGTACAAATCCTGTAACAGACATTATATCTGGAACAGTGGAAACCCAGATGTGTAATATTTTGAGTGTCTGTCTTCAAAATCCTAAATAATGCCTAACATTTACATAGCATTTTCCATATGCTAGGCACTAGGCACTGTTATGAGATCTTTACATATGTTTACTCTTAGAATTGTTATAAGGTTTCCATGAGAGAAGCACTACTAGTTTCTTCATTTTGAAAGTGAGAAAACTGAGGCATGGTGAGGTTAGTAATGCAGTTTTTCTGTGCCCAGTGTCCAGCTGAAGTCTGTAGACGGTACTGAAAGCTTTCTACAAAAGGTGGCTTCTAGGAAAATGGCTCTTGGCCCATGCTTTGTCCCCCTTGCTATGGGCCCCAGTGCCTCTCTTAGCCTCTTTCCTTGGGGTTCAGCTTGAAAACTGGTTTTGAGAAAAATGCTCTCCTCCTACTTTCTCTGCTTCTGTTCCTCCCAAGACAAACATATTATTGCAGTTTAACAATTATACTGATTACCATGTTGAAAAAGTAGTTCTCATGAGATTAACCCATGAGATATAATTATAAAACCCATACACTTCTACTAGCATTGATTTCTGACATTTATATTGTCTTAGTTGGTTATAAATCACTATCAAAAATTAAATCTAAGTTGTGACACTCCCAGCATGATCTACTTAAAAACTTTTAAAAAATAAATAATATTATCTTTTGGGGAGGAGGGAAGCTGGAAAATATATAATGTGACTAATCTCCAGGTAGTTAGTCTTGAAGGATTAGCAGATGGTAAACATTAGCTATTACAGCAGGAAATTATTTTTTAACAATTTTTTTTTTTAGCTAAGAGGTTCATCAGAAATAAGTAATTCTGGTTGGTTGATTTTGAAAGTAAACCATATGTTGTTTACGTGTTTTGGCATTTATCCAGTTTTCCTGAAGATGAGAGTAAAAAATGGAAAAAAAAAGCCTTTTACTAATTAGATAATAATGAACATAATGAAAACAGTTGCTGTAACTTTTTGAATTATGAGAGTGAGTTTTAAGAAAAAGCTCCTTATATACTCATGAGGAGAAAATGTTCTGCTTATACCTGTGAAATGAGTACCCTTGTGTCCTGGAGCTATGTGCCAAGGCACACGTTAAACAAATGTAGTATCATCTGTTTTACTATGAAAGAAATTAGCCATACAAATATAAATGAGTTTTAAAATGCCTTTTCCATTTTATATTTATTACAAAGTGTAAATATACATACTATTTGCAATATTGACATTCTAGTTAATTTCTTAAGTCTTCTCACACACATTTGGGTAATAAGCAAGCAGTAACTAAAGATGGTTTAGAAGACCCGTGGTAGATGGAGATGTCAATTACGTTGCTTCAGCCACAAAGGAGAGCAATTACAACCTTGTATGGGGGAAGGGCAGTATGTAACAATAGTGCCCCAGACATAATGGATTGAGGGATGGAAGGATGGCAGGGAAATCCAGGAATAAAAAGGACAGTTTGGATAACTCTCTGAGTGGAAACCGTATTCAAGGTGGTGTGATAAACTGAACCTCTGCTGCTGAGAGAAGAAAACTTTTCTGGCCTCATGTCCTTTCCTTCCAATGAAAGAGATGGATGTGTTGAATTCACAGGAATGTTTCTGAAGAAAAATGAATGTTGAAAATAGTACCCAGTTGGGACTATTAAAATGTATAAAACCTGTATAGTCTTATTAACCATTGTCACCTCGATAAATTTAATTAAAAAATTAAAAAAGAAAAAAATTATTAACTATTTAAAATATGTAATAATATATGTGTTAATAATTTAAAAAAAACTGTAACTGCTGTTATTTGCAAATAGTATTTGTAAGATGCTCCCTTACAATATGCCTGACACACACCTCTTCTGCGGTTACATGGGCACTTAAATCCCACTGATGAGTATTTTTCTAAATGATTAACGCCTATTGTGATTATTCTTGAGCTAATATATGTATGCAAAATGTGGCTGCAAGGATTTGCTTTTGTTAGCATAGCCCCTCCCCCACCCCAAGCCTCAAGGCTCCAGACTTTGATGCTGGAGAGGGAAAATGGATGTGTGTGTGTGTGCGCATGTGTCTAGCCTTCAGGTTGATACAGTCGTGATGATATACATACAAACAAACAAACAAAAAGATGGAGCTTTCCCTTTGATAATGTTGTCTTCACACATTAATATCATTTTAGAAAAACTTAGAGTAAGCAGAATGGTTTAAATTTAAATGAGGGTAGTGTTTTTCAACAGCTATGCAGAGCATTTACAACTGGAAATTTCATATGACCGAGAATGGCACTGTTATGAAATAATTCTGTGATCTCCCAGCCATGTTCTTCCCCAGTGATCTCCCTGTAGCAGAATGCATGGATAATCAACAATCCAGTCTGTCAGTAAACTTGTGGGGGGATTAAATCCTAAAGGAAGGAGCCCATCACCCTGGAGGAAAACTGAGTGCATGTTTCCCTGAGTCTTTGAAGGCTCATCTCTGTAGTCCCACTGCTAGAATGTGCTCTGTTGTCATAGCAACACCATCTCCTGCTTCATACAGGAAAGATTAGCTCTTACTGTGCAAAGGAGAGAATTTAGGGGAAGTCAGACTAATCCCT
The DNA here is from genome assembly GCA_004024845.1 of Tonatia bakeri. Classification (NCBI taxonomy): domain Eukaryota; kingdom Metazoa; phylum Chordata; class Mammalia; order Chiroptera; family Phyllostomidae; genus Tonatia; species Tonatia bakeri. The sequence goes on from PVIA01001472.1 coordinate 271,293, forward strand.
GGGTGCACTTGGAGAGAAAGGTTGGACCTCGCCTGAGGGATGCTGTCTCTGCAATGATAGAATTGGCCTGCCACAGACACTGGTATTTAAGTTGAAGAGCAGAATTCACAGTAAGTGTCAGTTACTCCAGAGCAGAATATTGATGAATGAGGTTTGTCTAAGTCTTGTTGAAGACTGTCCCGTGCATCAGTAGAATGACTGCAGGGGACTTTGATAAGATTACCAATGTTTTCCTAGTTTAGGTGGTTTTTAAAGGGTTGACCACAGAGAAACTTGAGGAGAAATTGTAGGTACTTTTGAAACACCCATCTAAAATCCTGGGAGCATGTCAAAATTAGATAAGCAACAAAACAAAGTATTAATATGTTTCTGGCACTTAATTTCTTTACCTTAGATTTTTGTGCTTTAAAATTTAAAATTCCATAGAGTCAGAAAAAGACTCATGAAAAAAATCTATATGTCTAAGAAGGTGTGTTTTTTTTTTTGTTCAACACCAAAAGTGAGGAGATTTCATTTTAAGGATTGCAACTGTTCTTTTTCATTTATGTAGACATTTTTTCAAAATCCTTTCAGAAGCATACAAGTGGTATAGTTCTTTTAAGGTAGTTATAACATGATGAAAAGGTATTCTTTGGGGAAGATTAATTTATTTGGCTCTTCCGTTTGGTGCTGCTCTTCAACTTGTCAGCATAAAGCTGTGCAATGTGTAAATCTTTCAAGATTTTCTACTGCTCGTCTCAAATGGGTTTTTTTCTGGGGTAGGGGGACTCTATGTGGGTTTATTTAGTTTTTCCCCTTGGTTTGTATTTGAGCAATTCTTTCAATAATTACTAAGTATTCATTATATTTTAGCTTGAGAGCTGGGAAACCTTGTCATGGATTTGAAATGTTTGATATTGATAGCTACAATGGAGATGTGTGGTCTTTCAAAAACTTAATTACTTCCAAGTATACTTTAGTCCACAGCCAAAGATAAAAAGGATTCAGGAATATGTAGATTTTATATACTATGTTACTAATATGTACACTGTGTGTTTTTGACTATCACTGTGTATTATGAAAGTATATTTTTTCAATATAAAATATTCATAGTGAAAATTTATTTATCATGCTTTTCAATTGTTTTGATTGTGGCCATAGCTTTATAATGTGTATTTAGAAACTGGGTTCTGTTTCTCACATACCAAATCCTAGGCTCGTAATGTACTACCACACTGCAATTAATATCACAGTTTTGCTAAATATAGCCATTGTCATAAAAAGATTTATTTGTCATTTGAAGTGTGCTGCTTTATGAGAATGGGAGAGATTTGGGTGTTGCTATAAAAACAGAGTACAGATCATACACACATTCCTGATCTCTGAAACTTAATGCTAGAATAGACCGCAGGTCTTAGACTTGAGTCATGTGAAAAGACTACATAAAATTATTCTCTTTGTATGTAGGGAAATACACCAAGACCATAGGGGTCATACTTGGCTCAGTAGCATTCAGGCTGTAACTGTGCAGAAGCCGATCCTCTTAAGAAAATGGAGACAAAGCAGGAAGTCAGGAGCCCCTCTCAGTAAATGATTGCTAATTATTCCCACAACCTCTTTTCGGTGATTTCTATGAACAGTCCAGGAGACGGCCCTGAAAAATCACAGAGAGAGCAAATCTGCTGTTTCTCCCTAAGCCCCTTCCCTTCCCCACAGAAAATAAACTAGAGTAACTTATCTTTCTTCATTGACTTTGGACAAAGATGAGGAAATCGATGACCTCATGCTAAAAAGAGAGAAATGTAGGGTTCACTATATGATGCTGAGTTCAGAATTAATAAACTAGAACTGGGAAGGAAGGATGGGTAACAAAAAAATGGGCACCACTTATTGAGAAAACAGAATAAGGTAGTATATAAAAATAACTGTAATAATTGAAAAGTAAGTCAGAGATTTTGCCCATTCACTGTTGTAACCAAAGTTTTTCTAGAGGTATTCTTAATCAGTTTGAAAAAGTGGTTATATCACTTAGAATTTCCCAGTTTATATCTTATGTGCTTATTTCTTATTTAGAAATAAAGTAGTAAGTTATTGCCAAATGCTTTAAGTTGAAGTCTGGTGGAGATGTGTTACCTCTCAGGGGGAACATTGATTTGGGCCTTGACTGCCCTGTCCAGGTCTTGCTTGGAGAGAAGCAGGTCATCCTCCAAGCCTAATTATTCTTTGTGAGGCATCCCTTCAGGAATCTTTAAAAGAACAACTCTCTGCATTCTTGACCTGGTCTCAGAGGTTTGAAATATCAATGGGAAGGTGCAAAAGTCAGCTTAAGATGAAAAATCTTCTGGATATCAGGGTCTTCTGAAAGCTCTGGGGTAGTTGGTGGTCTGGAAGTGGTTGGAAATTTTGAACATGAAACCAGAGAACAGAAAAGGAAAGAGGAAACAACGGCACCAGAAACTCACAATATAAACTTTAGGGAACACTCCACAAGCAAACCAATGCAAGACCCATTAACAAACACATGATTTCATAGTAGTCAAGTTTCCTGTAAACTGAGAATGGCTTCTAAAACTACCCAGTATTGCTGACGGTTGATGTGTGTGTATATAGTGCATGTTTGTAATAGAAATCTTCAGCATAAGAGGTAATGCTGCAATATGGACACTTTGTATTTACTTTCAGAAATCAAGTTAAGGGCCAATTTGACTATTATGTAAGATTCAATTCTGTGACATGCTCTTAGGTTAGAAAGGCCAGAACACTGTAATATTGCAATGATTCCTCTTTTCTTTTTTAAATTTTGGGGTTTATGCTGATGTAAAAACCTTCTCTTTATTTTTCAAAGTTTAACTTTATATGTCTCTGGACAAATGTGTAAGATGCTAAATTGATCTGTTTTCTTAGGGTTGCATGTGAGCAAACAGGTAACATGGTGTGTGGGGTAGATGGCTGAGGGCAGTTGTTTAAATTAGGTTTTAGAAAGACCAGAATGACAGTCTGGACTGTATACTTCTGATGACGTATGATTTTGAAGGCAGATGGGGGCCAGTGAGCATCTGTGAATAGGACTAAGAAATAGGAGCAGTGCTTTGTGGAGATATGTCCTACAAATATGGGGTGCAGTGAATAGATGGGTGGGCAGTAGGGGAAGTAATTAGGACTGAGAGCCTAAATTAGCATAGAAGCACTGAGCATTAAAACTACGGGCCAGGTGAGAATAAAGTCACAGATATATAATCTATGGAATTTCATATATTAATGAAGTCAACCAAGGCTTATTTGGTCTCTGCCAAGTGACAGGTGACAAGACAGATGCAAAATGCTGAAGTTCAGGCATTCCTAAAAACACACAGTCTGGTGGAAATGATTGCTAAAAAAATCAGTGCTGTACACCTGAAACTAATACAAAATAATATTGAATGTAAACTGTAGGTAAAAGAAATTTAAAAGAAAAATGCTTTTCTTGTGGTAAGCAGTATGATAAATCAAATACAGAGCATAAACTTGGCCGATGATTGGGTAGCATCAAAAAAACCTTCCAACCTGGAAACCTATGAGTTCATTACTAGACATGGGGAAACTCAGTAGGAAGGTGGGCGGTTGTGGGGAAAGCAGCGATGGTAATGGAGGCAGTAATAAATTTTACTTCAGACATCTTGTTTGATCTCTAAACCTTAAAAACCAAATACTATATTTAATTATAATGGTTAGTTATACTTACTCATAATGTAGTTTATTTTAGGTCACATGATCGCATGAAATTTCATAGCATCTTTAGTGTTTGTTCTCCTGCTCTATTTTGTTTCCTTATTAATGTTTCTGTATAGCAGTTACAGTACATGAAAACTTGACATGAATTTTGTTCTGATGAAGTACAACTTTTTAGTATGAACAAAAATGTTTATCATTTATTATTGGAGTCTGACAGTTCTAAAATGCAATAATGTTTTTTTTAAATTTAATACTTTTTAACCAGAGAACTTTTGTGCTCTGCTTTGGCACCAATATATAACAAACTGAATACATAGGAAAAAATACATGTTCACCTGAATTTTTGAGAAAACCATTTTTGCAGGACTTACCCTATTAGCTAGGGGTGTTGTCAGAAGTGTTGTCTTTTTTTATGTGGAGAACTGGCATAATTTTATATCTGTGTAATCCTGAAATGATAATGATTATCATAATACAATAACAACCTCAACAATGAACACATTTGGCCTTTTATAGCTTATAACAGTTGGGGAAATAAAACCATCCCAAATAAGACCCGTCCTCTGTGCCTATACAGAAGAAAGAAAGAAAGCACAATTTATTGTAGTGCAAGGATATAAGGTGTCACGAAAGGGACTACAAAGTCTGGATGGAATTTCACACGTAATTACACAGTAAAGTAGAATAAAGAGCAATTACAACTTTCTGTCTCCTTGAGAGATAAATAGGTGCACCTGTGATTACCTCCTATTTATCGTGTGAGAGAAAGCCCTGAGCTAAATCTGGAGGCATGTGCTTGGAGTTTGAAGGGTCAGAAGTTCTTATCCAGCATTGCAAATCAAAGGGTGGTCCTCTTTTCACACATAGATGCTTTCAAAAAGACACCCTAAAGAGGGGATTGTGGGGAGGCAGCTGCCTCTCTTCTCAAAGAAAATTGATCATTTTGTTCTTCCATAATGCACCTTTTTATACACAGTACCTCATTTAATTATCACAATACTGCCAGGCCCATTTAATTAATATTTTGTCCCCATTTTGGGAATGAGAATACTGGTGCTTAGGAAGATCAAGGAATATTTTAAAAGCCATAAGTCTAAGAGCAGAGGATTGTTTCAGCTCACTCTGCATCTCATATTCTCATTTCTTAAATGAGGTCTTTTGGAAAGTCATTTTTGGATGCTACATGGGGAGGTAATGATAAGGAAACAATCACTTTTTGTTCTTGCCTTGGGTGTGTGTGTGTGTGTGTACCCTTTGTTATAAATAAGCAGGGCATTGGACACAGTCTGGACTAATTTTTCTGTATAATAACTATATCATGGAATTGTTTTAGGAATGAAAAAGAGATAACTAACATTAAAAAAAAACTTGTACAGCACTGGGTGCTTAATAAATGACAACAGCCCTTACTATCACAGAAACAAATTCTACTCCAGGAAGAGGGAAACCATGAAGACAGTTGGAGCTTCAACAGAAATAATGCTGCCCTAAGATTCAAAAGATTATTCATCCACCCATTCATGCATCTACTCATCATTCATTCAACAAGCATTTAAGGCCCCTTACTCTGGGCCTGCTTCTACATAGGCACACAGCAGAAAATGAAGAAACCAGAGGCTGCCTCTCCCCTCAAAGATGATAGAAAACCCTTCCTTGATATGAACCAGGTGTGGGGCTAGATGCTGTGCAGACATTAACTCATTCAATCGTATCAATTGCCCTATAATGTAAACACCTGAACTTCTTGTCCCAATGAGGAAACTAAGTTTATGTCTAAACCACTCAGATTGTAACAGAAACAAGTTTGAATCTATGATTTTCTAACAGCGAAACTCATTCATTCTCATCACCACAATGTTATTTTGCCTACTGTACAAGTAGGAGAAGTGCTGTAACACAGAGGTTGGCATAAGATTCAGTGCTGACAGGAGAGTAGGGTGACATCTTGGGGCGACATCATGGGGATGGCCATTTAGGAAGGCCTTTGCAGATACAATTTTTCCTTAGAGAGTTAGCACACAATTCTTTTGTGTAAAAACTATTTTATGGAATTCTGTTGGGAATTAAAGGAGCTAAGTAATACAAAGAAGCTCGCACTGTACTAGGTGCTTCATGAAAGATAGCAGCCCCATATGATGACTCATAGACCAATTTAAGTCTTAATTACTGCTCAGGTTTCCTTTCCTTTCCTTTCCTTTCCTTTCCTTTCCTTTCCTTTCCTTTCCTTTCCTTTCCTTTCCTTTCCTTTCCTTTCCATTCTTCCTTCCTTCCTTCCCTCCCTCCTCCCTCCCTTTCTCTCCTCTTCCTTCCTTCCTTCCTTCCCTCCCTCCCTCCCTCCCTTTCTCTTTCCTTCCTTCCCTTCCCTTTCTCTTTCCTTCCTTCCCTTCCCTTTCTCTTTCCTTCCTCCCCTTCCCTTTCTCTTTCCTTCCCTCCCTCCCCTTCCCTTTC